>VZRI01001454.1:0-62475 GCA_013397515.1 Upupa epops
AACCTCCCTCAATTGCTTATAAAGAATTTCATCTGCTTCTTTATCCAGATTGGGTAGTCTGCAACAGATTCCCACCACAAAGGCACTTTTGCTGGCCTTGCTCCTGATTCCCACCCATAAGGCCTCAACCCTACTCTCACTCTCATTAATTTCTATGCTTTCATGTGTCTCCCAACATAAAGAGCTACTCCACCACCTCTTCTCCTTTGCCTCTCCCTTCTGAAAAGCTGATACCCACCAATTGCAGCACTGCAGCTGTGAGAGTCATCCCACAAGTTTTCTGTGATGGCCACCATGTCGTAGGTTTCCTGTAGCACAGCAGCCTCCAGTTCCTCCTGTTTGTTGCCCATAGTGCCTGCACTGGTGTGTAAACATTGCAGGCAGGGAGCTGAGGACATAGTTTTCAATGTTGAGGAGTGGCAGACCTTCTGGTAGTGATGCCTCACTGCCCTATAAGTGTTCAGATACTACATTCAGGGTTCTCACTAGCAAGGCCAGTCATTTCCCCTTCCCCCTTCATATCTAGTTTTATCTCTCAAGACAAAAGCATGAGATCCAGCATAGAGCAACAAAGATGAAGGAAGTAGAACACCTCCCTGTTGAGGAAAGGTTGAGGGAGCTGGGTCTCTTGAGCTTGGAGGAGGCTGAGGGTTGACCTCATTCATGTCTATCAATATGTGAGGGGTGGGTGTCAGGGGGATGGAGTCAGGCTCTTCTCAGGGACATCTGGTTCAAGGGCCAATGGTGCAAGCTGGAACATAGTTCGTTCCATATAAATATCACTTCTTCCTAGTGAGGTTAACAGAGCATTGGAACAGGCTGCCCAGAGGATTGTGGAATCTCCTTCTCTGGAGATGTTCAAGATCCGCCTGGATGTGTTCCTGTGTGACTTGGTCTAGGTGATCCTGCTGTGGCAGGGGGATTGGACTAGATGATCTTTCAAGATCCCTTCTGATCCCTATTTATTCTATGATTATGTGATGCAATGCTGCTGATCTGCTCATACTGTATGAAAAATGCTGTCTTCTACAGCATTTTTATTTACACCTTTCATTTACACCTACCTAGTCCATCATTGATTGAAAATTTGATTTTACAAACCGAAAAGTGTAAGATTTTAAAATGCAGCTCCTATAAAACTTAACATTTGGGAAAACCCATATTTTATTACAAATTATGGAAGAGTTTTAAAGTGAAATAATACTGTCAAAATGCTTGTAACTGTGATATTTTTGTGCTACAGAATATTGTTCCTCAGCAGATTTTACTGGGGAAAAAACATAGAATGGAGACTGGAATTGCTAGACTTCTGCAAGAATGCTTTTAAACCTAGATACATGGACTGGATATGCTTGAGAAATAAGAAATAAAGATGAGATGAGTGCATCTCTTGAAATTATACCCATATACAGAAATCTGTAACATAAAACTTGATGTGAAATTATATCTGACTTTCACTTTACCATGGGTTAAGGGGTAGGCTCAGTAATTGCAAAACCAAGGCCTCAGCATAGCTGGATAACAAAGCATGAACTGCATGGTGTGAACATATGGAACCATAGAATAATCAGGGTTGGAAAAGACCTTCAAGATCATCAAGTCCATTAACAAAAGCCCTTCAAAAAAACCTCAATGGAGCCCAAAGCAGAGATTCCCTATTCAGATCAAGTAAAAGCATAGCAGCCCAAAGCACAGGTCTTCCAAAAGGATGCTGTTGGATACAGTAGTGAAACTGTCTCATATCTTGTGAATGTAACCATTATATGGAACTAAGATCTCTTGTGTGGATACCTGTACCACACACACACTCCTGAAAAAAAGTCAGGTCATGCATTTTCATTGAGCAATCTCAAAAATACAGGAAATGAGACAGGTCTCTGGAAGGGAACTTTCTACCTATTGCAATCAGAAGACTTTCAATGAGCCATCTAGTCTTAAATAACTCTTTTTATTAAAGTGCTGGTTGCAGAGAAGTGCACAAAACTAATGTGGAAAGGAACAACTAAACTGATAGATAAGGATATGCTTTCTCTCTACAGCTACCTGAAAGGACACTGTAGAGAGTTTGGTGTTGGTCTCTTCTCACAGGTGATTAGTGAAAGAACCAGAGTGAAGGGCTTCAGGCTACAACAGGGGAGGCTTAGATTGGACATCAGGAAATATTTCTTCATGGAAAGAGTCATTGAACACTGAAATGCTCTGAGTCACCATTCCTGGATGTTCAAGAATCACTTAGATGTGGCTTTAGGGAATAGAGTTTAGGGGTGAACTTGTAGAGTTAATGGTTGGACTCAATGATCCAAAGGATCTTTTCCAATCTGAATGCTTCTGTGATTCTGTGATATTCACTGGAACAGAACAGACCATTGTAACAACTCTGTCTCTTGTTGCTAACCATAACCCCTCTACCAACTTCAGTAAGTGGTGGTTGAACATAAGCATCATGGTAAGGAACAATTGAGCTTGCTTTAAGCATTCAAAGTGAGGGCAAAACCACCATCATTTGGGAAGTAATTTCAGTGGATTCAATGTTTCTCATTCTTTTGACATCAGAAGAAATATTCATGGCCTGTTTTAGGTGGCTTCTAATCATGTATGTTATAAAATTTGTCTAGGTTTGTGCCCACAGGGTTTCAGCTTCACTTCAGAAGCTCACTAGACACCAATCACTGTGTGCTGCTAAGCTGGGCATACTAGAATCATAAAGCCATATAGGTTGAAAAAGATCTTTAGATCATCAAGTCCAACCTTTCACCTTACTGTATCAAGTCCACTGCTAAAACATGGGCCAAAGCTCCATGTATGCCTCCAAGAAGAACTAAAATCAAAGGCAGTTAAGTGGCACGGCACAACTAGCATTCCTAATGCATTTTTCTCTATATCTTTAGCAGCAGAGTGCAGGCAGAGTGCTTGCACTGGGGATGGAAACACAGTCCCACAGTTCACCATGAACTGATCCATCCATACTGCACTAGTGAAAAGGCAGAGCTCCAGAACATCTACAGTAAATTGAGAACATAGTTTCATTGGGTAATATAGCAGAAGTAGTTTTAGAGAAAGGTATTTGAAATTCTTTTAGATGTTGGGGGTTTTTTTATACAAAGAAGCAAGGTCAAGGGACCTGCATGAAAGATCCAGTCTTGGAGATTTAAATGGCAAAATGTGCATTGTCAGACCCCAATGGAAGTGATTAACAAAATAACAGCTATGCGTTCATCTACTAGCAAGAAGGAAACACAAGCTTTCTTAGGTGCTGTGAGTTTCTGAAGGATGCATATTCCTGCTTACAGCCAGACTGTAAAACCTCTCTATAAAGTGACTCAGAAGAAATTAATTAGGGCCCTGAATAAAAAAGTGCCTTTGAGAAATCATACATTCAGTAGCACTTGGACCAGTTCTAACCAGGCAGGATGTACTCTGTAACACAGCTGGGGATAACTGTCCTACCTGGAGACATTGGCACAATGCCCCAGGAAAGGCTCTAGGTCAATCTCTAGGATTTTGGAGTCAGGGATACAAAGGTTCTGAGGCCAACTATACTCCAACAGAAACAGCAATACTGGCAGCATATGAAGGAGTTATTGCTGCTTCAGAAGCAATTGGTACTAAAGCAAAGCTCCTCCTGGCACCAAAATTAGCAGGGCTAGGCTGAATGTTCAGAGGAAAATTGAGGGCAAGTAACAGAATGCATTCTGTTCTAACCCCAGGGAGGACAATTCTGTAGAAGTTTACATAGCAAAAAGTAAAATGTACATTTGCATAGAGAATACACTTTCTGAGAAGTTATGTAAAGCATCATATCTTGGACAACCAGTCAATTAGTTCTGTTGACAAAGAATTACCTACAGATGCACAATTGGAATTGTAATGTATTTTTTTTTCTTTGTCAAACAGCATCCATATCCATGGTGTCATCATACGAACTGATACCTCTCTCACTCTGGTCTCCTTTGTGGTTATGTACTTCTTACAACAGTTTTCCTTCCTATTGTATAGTAGAGCAGATTCAGGATCTTAAATGATATGAGATGTGGTAGTTTGTGATGTCCAAACACATATCTAGACCAAAACTCTTCTCAATCATCATGGCTGTACTGGGTAGATGTGTATCAAACTTGCAATGGAATCCCTCAACATTTCTGAATGAAAATGTTTTTGACGTTTTCTTTTATGGAGAACTTCTCCTACCTGAAGTCTCCTTTGGGGCTGAGAAACTATTTGCTTCATCAGGTTTTGGTCAAAGACAAGATAGTATACACCCTATAAAAAAATCAGAATGTCTCAAATAAGTGATTTTTCATTAATGTCTGCAAGAGGGAGTTTTGAATCTACATGTGAATCATCTTTTCCTGCTAATATCAGAAAGGAGTGGCTACACTGAAAGAGCAATGGCCTTATTTCATGCAGAAGTATCTACCTTCCCATAAACAGCCAGCAGCAAAGGCTCATCCTGTTGCTTGCAGATCACTGCACATTTGGCAAGTTGGTTTGCCCTTCCACAGGCTGAGCCTCCAGCAAAACAGATTCTTCATTGACAAGGCTTGCTTCCTTCCCCATCACCTTTGTAGAAAGCTTCAAAAATTATAATCCTTTCTTCAAACATGCCCTCACCTCCTTGTTCTCAGGGCGAAAATCAGACATTTCCTGCTATCTCTTTCCTGAGCATTAAACAGAAACAGCAAAAAATCATATTTTGCAGCTATGTGGTTTAATTAATAATGCAAACTCTTTGGATAATACTGTTTCCAATTTAATGAAAGAATTTCTTCCAGCTTTCATTTATTTATTTTTAACTAAGACAATAGCCGTCTTTGCATCTCCTGCTGTCAGTGTGTAGTTCCAGCCTGTCCCAAACTAACCTGCTTTCTCCTGTACCATGCTCTTTTAAAGCTGTGCACAGATGTCCTGTGTACACACTTGTATTTAAAGTACAACTTTTTTCTTTTTTTTAAAGGGGCAAAGGCTTTGGAAACAAAATAATCTGAACCAAGTTTTAGAATGTTTTAAAAAAATATAAACCAAACAAATAAGCAAGCAATGCTGCAAGGCTTGCTGCAGATGCCTGGGAGCAGCGCCTAATTTTTCATCATGGGGGATGACTGGTGACCATTTTTCTTGTGCCTGAGAAAGCCCAACCAAGCTTTCCTTAAGCCATGTACATCCAGCTACATCTCAGTGCAAGACGAGCCGATACATTAGTAGGTTTTCACTAGACACATGCTAGCTGCTCTCAGTCTAAGATTTAAAGGGAGGGTGTGGAAAGAGGGGTAACAAAGTTCATGGGAATGTCACTGATCTTTTCCCTTCCCAAAACAGTTCCTGTAAAATGTTGTCGATGAGGTATTTGTGATGCCTTCAGAGCAAAACTTTAGAATTGGTTTATGAACACAGAAACTGCTGTCTCATATAATACCTTGTCACCAATTGTGGCCAGTATGGTGCAATTCAAAGACAGACATGGCTGAACCAGGCCACCCACAGAGAAGATTACCACTAAGTCTTATTAGTTAAGGATGGGTCCAAGGTCTGAAGCACTGAGAATTTTCTCTTGGAGGCCACGAGCCTATTCACCTTACTCATGGCAGCTGTCTCATCACAGGCACAGAAACTACAAGTGGATCAAGTGAGCAGGATATGACCTTAAATCATTATTTCAGAAAACAGTTGCAAATAAGGCATTGAAAACACATGCTGCACTTACAAACAAGAGAGCTGTCGTTGTTAAATGATATCACAGCTGGTGAAGAGGAATTCTTCTCTGGTGGGCAGAAATGCCCCTCCTGATTAATTTTGTGGACACATTCCTCCTCCCTGTTGTTCATTGTCTGAAGGGACTCGTGCTGCCTTTCCAGTTTGTGGTGAGAGATTCAGTATTTCTATTCCTTTTAAAATACATATAAAACAAATGAACTACAAACCCACCCTTGTAACACAAGACTTTTCCCTAATACTTTGTATACGTAAAAAGACCTTATTTTAAATTGATTGAAAATATTTTGCCTGGCAATTTCAAGTTAATGTTCATTTTTCTGGGGAAAGAAGTGTCTGAATCTCTGAGACACCTGGGCATATCTCAGCCACTATTTAAAATCTAAGTGACTGCTCGGTAATTTTTTCTTGTTTGGAGCACAAGAAAAAAAATCTTACCTGAATATGAGGATGGGAGTGAGAATTTGCAAAGAGAGCATTACCACTAAATTTTGCAAAGTAGGGAAACTTCATGTTCTTCTGGACCCTTTTCAGGACAGAATACAAAATGTAAGTTCTCTCTCATTTTCTCCAAGCATTAGATACTTTAGTCAAACAGTTACTTGTTTTGCACAGATACTCGTTAATCTCTTGGCTTTGTGCTCATGGAGACATAAGATAAAGACAGCTTTTAGTGTGAATGACAGCGTAGGAGATCCTAATTAGGCCTGGGGAAAAAAACCAAAAACCCTCCATCCTTGCCTTTCAATGAACAATATTTGTAAATGAGGATCAAATGTGTTCAGATAGAAAAGACAGGTCATTAGGTTTAGCTGGGTTTTTAAAGAAGACTCTGAAAACTTTGCATTTTGAGACAAGCCTTTCATTAACTCACAGTGTCTTTTCATTTTCTAAACTTAAAAAGGGAAAGGCAATGCAATAATCATTTTATTTTAAAGAGGATGAAGTGTTTTGACCATTAGAAGACCCTTTTAACATATTTTAAAATTCCAATGTTCATCCCTTCATTCAGATAAATTTTTTCACTACATTTTCCTACAAATTCATCCCCTGAAAAACAATTTTTGGAACACCAAAGGCAGAGAGGGAAGTTCACCCGAATTTTGTACACAAAACCAGCAGTGCTCGGTAAAAGCAGACGCGGCACAGGTCCATGTGTGAACCCAGCATTACCGGTATTGTCCAACTCATCTTTTCATACAAAGCTCAGCCACACATTGTGCCTACCATCCCTTCCCCAGCTATTGCCTGTGCATAGTTTGCAGGTGACAGACACTGGATTCTGTTCTCAGTAGACACCTGGCAGGGCAAGAAGAAATGTTTGGGACTAGTAACTAAAACACAACTTGCCTTCAAGAAACGCAACAGGTCCTGTATCTTTTCAGTTCCCACTCTAGGTGTAACCACTGTGTCTGACATTAAAAAAGAGAGAAAGCCACAGTCCTCACTTCAGAAATAATGTATAGTTTTTGTAAATACTGCATGAATCTGTAAGTAAGTATTCCCACAAGTAGCTGCAGTGGGTTCCCAGCAGCATGACCTGGCTCTCACCATTACAGATTTTTTTCAGTAAGGACCTACATGACTGAAGATTCCCAGCTTTCAGATACTGGAAACTGGTATTGTCCTTTTAAATGTTCGCAAATCCAAAAATTCCTCAGCACAACAGATCAGAAAGGAAAATAATGTATTTATTCTGCTCTAGGATCCTAAGGATCACAATTATTTTGGACTTCTCAATGAGTGTTTGGCAGTCTTTCATAAAAAAAAATCTTTTCTCCTAATTCTGTTTCAGAATGCCTTGTTCCTGCTGCCTAAAGCTCACAAGAAAAGATACCACAATTAAGACAACCCACAGTCCAAGAACTATTGTTAACATTTTCTTTGTCTTTTTTCCTACAGCAGCTCCACTCATCTGTGCAAGGAACCGTACTGATTGAGTTATCAAGAAGATGAGTGGGAAGATGACAGAAGGATAATCTCACATAACAGGCAGAGAAAAGGACACAAATCATAATCAGGAGCAGGAAGCAAAGGGGGAGGACCCATAACTGAAATGGCAGTACCAACAGCAGGAGCCATTTAACAACACTGCCAACATACCATCAGTAGTAACAAAACAAATATTAGTGCTGCATCTCCTTTTCCCTTTCCCCACTACACCACTCTTCTTCTGGCTTGCTATTTGAAAGCTGAACTGTTTTGCTAGTAATCAGTAGAACGGTGAGAACTTAAACAAACCTGTTTGGTGAGAAAGCTCACTTGAAAAAAATAAAAACAAAGCAATTTCCCAAGCTGAGAGAGAAAGAGAAAGAGAGAGAATAATTAAAGTCAACTGAGAAGTCTCTGAGGGGAAAAAAAAAGGAAAAAAGGGAAAAAAAAAGGAAAAAAGGGGAAAAAAAGATTTAATTATGCACTAGTTTCTTTTCATTGCATGTTTCTTGACTTGGCGCAGCTGGAAAATTGAAAGCTTGCTGCCAAAATATCAAATGTGTCTCCTGTGGGCTCAGTGCTCATAAAGTTGTGCGTGCGTGAGTGTGTGTGTGTGTGTGTTTTTCTCTCACTTAGTCTGATTGCACACTAAGATAAAATACTGGACTCAGTGAGATAAATACTGGCAGCTGTCTCAATTTTCACTTGAGCAGGCAAGGTCTCTTGCAAGGAACCACGAGGGGCTTTTTGCACATAAGTTGGAGTTCTTAGCCAACATTAAGAAGTCGCTTTTGAAACCGACTCTTTCCAGAGGACAATATTGTCAGTCCCCAGGTCCAACTTACCGCTGTGCAGTGATAAACTGCTGTTCTGAGAAGATGCTTTTGCTCAAGGATGTGGATCAGAGATAAAAACTTTGTTTCATGAACTAGTTGGCTTGTCTGTGTTAAGCTGCAAACAATGAGCTTTCTGTATAGTCAGTCTTGTGATAGGACTGTAAAAGGATATGATGTTTAGCATAGAAATAGGCCCCAGGCCATATGGGACAATTCACCCATGAAAATACTGACCTTACTCATGCAAGTATTAAATAGAATGTATATATTTAAATCACTATTGGATAACAGCCTTGAAAGGAACTGAAAACTGTACAAGATAAAGCTGCTAGCTTTGTAGTCATTGGGACAATATAATTATTTGGTTATAATACAAGTTTCTTCAATGAAATCTTTCTCAAACTCTATTTCATTCGGCTTATAACTTTCTCGTGACTTCACTTCCTTTAATTGCTAACCTCTCTGAGTTTCAAACTGCTAAAGTTAAAATTAAAAAGGTCTTCATATGTATATGTACATATATATAAATTTTGACTTACAAAGATAGTAATATATCATTTTGACACTATGACATAAATAAAAATACAGTTTCAGCTAGTAAAAACTAACATAGCCCTTATCACATCAACAGAGGTCTTAACATGATGAAATGCTTTAGGGATTTGCAAACTAGCACTTGGCCCCATGTAAAGAGCCCTGTGACTTTGTCGGGAAAATTTTCTTTCAAAGAGTTGTGGTGCTATCCTTGCAGATGGCTGGCAGCTTTTTAGTCTGAAGAATAGTCTGAAGAGAGTTACCCTTATATATCTTTAAAAGACTCAACAGTAACAGATAGACAGTTGTTATACATTATAGTCATGACAGTTTAGCACTTAGTCAATAGAAAATTCATCTGTCCCTTTCCTTTCTCCAAAGATTTTGGTGGCATGCCAAAATATTCACTATGCAAGTGTGTGGTGTTTAAGTTGGTTGCTTCTCTGCTGTTTTTCAAGCTTGTCCTCTCTATGGAGCAACAGCAAACTTGCTCTGATTTCTTCTGCCAGGTAGAAGAATTGAGGGACACTTAGTTCCAGCATCCACAAAGAGATTTTGTGCAGAAATGATGAAAAAAATCACTGAACTTCATCTTGTAAGGACCTCTCATGGATTGTGATCCTAGGAATCAGGAAGAGACATCAGCTGTGGTCACAACATCATACAGGGATAGCTTTAAGACACAGGAAAAATACTGCAGTACTTGCTGTCTGTATCCGCTGGCGAGGTTATACCACAAATCCCTTTGGGCATAACCATGAATCAAGCTGGAGAGAATTAAGACTTTAGCGCAGTGCTACTGAAAGATGCTTTGAGGCATAACATAGAGGCTCTTCCTTCCCTCTGCTAACATTTTGCTTTTTATTGGCTTGGTGGATGTTTCAAAACATAGGAAAGGCTGGTCAAAGTGGTACTCCCCACAATTAATAATGACTTTGGTAATTACGTGTGTTCTTCAAGATCTCTACAGAAGACTTTCCCACCATTATTTCTGACTCTTCTTTATCCCCTATCATGTGATTCTTTCATTGTAGGAGCATGGGATTACCCTATTATGCATAGCACCTCCCACCAACACTTGGCTTAGGATGGCTATTTTGTTCATATTTTCCTTTTATGTTTCTCAGTCTTCTCTGGCTTTTTTCCCTTGAACTCTGGGAACAATGATGGAACTGAAATGTGAAGAAGCCTAATGAAATACGAAATCTGGTGACAGAATAAGATATGATAAAAAACAGTTTTAAGACTTTCAATCATCTATTATTCTAAAACTTCACAATCCCACAAATAGGATAGAACATAGATCAGCCAAAATGTGTCAGTCAAAAGAACAACTGGGTTGCTTTTGGAATGCTGAAAATGGAAATAGATTAAAGTGTTACCCATTAACATTCTGCGATCAAACACAGATCAAACCATGAAATGCTGAGCTTAACAGTTCTTCATTGCCTCTCAAATAAGTTTATGACTGTATACGTGGGCAGATAGAGTACAATAAAAATGCTTCAACTGGTAGGTGCAATGTTCTTAGTTCATAAATGAGGCAACCTTTGTAGGGAAAAGCAGTGCCACTTCTTAAAAGAAGTAAGATAGCTAGTTAACTTGCATACCCAAAAGCTTGGCCCTTTTTGTCTCTCTCTTCACACAAACCCACCACAGATTTAAATTAATCTCAGTTGTCAAAACATCTTTCCAGAGGTGCAGAGGGAAATGCTATGTTAGCAACATATTTTACTTGTTTCTCACATCTAGATGACTTCATTCAGATGACAAGTACCCAAAATTTCAGGAGAAAGTCTGCTTCCCCTGAAGAAGCTAGAGAAACTTTGAAGGACAAATAAACAAATATCTGTTTCTTTGACTAAGCCTCAAACACACTAGAAGCCCTGTATCCTCAGTGCAAGAAATCACATTAAGGTATTACAAGACATTCCCAGCCGTGACTTTTCTCACTCAGTGGAAGTATCAAGGCTTAAAATATAAGACATATTGAAAATCTTAGAATCTGAGAACTCTGTAGAGACTATGAACATGGGAGTCTCCTACCATGAAGGTTTTTCCAAAATAGGAGTTAAAAGATGCAGAGGGTTCTCATCTGAGACTATTTTAAAAAAATAATTTTAAATAGCAAATAAATAAATAAATAAAACAGAACCCACGACCAAACAAACAATAAACTCCAGGAAGAATAGTTCTCCAACACTAAATGAACTCTGCGTCTATCTGTCTAACTGCGTGCTGCCGATACCAAGCAGTGACATATAACAGTCTTTGCCTTTGCCTAGAAACATAATGGAGAGACAATAATGAATTTGGCATTTTACAGATTCCAATTAGAAATAGAAGGGCTTGTGAAGAGTTCCAGAAAAGAGACAAAGGAACTTGGGTTGTTGCATGGGCCACATCCTTGGGTTTTGTTTGTTTGTCTTTGAGTCCTATTGATAGGAGCCTTTTGGAGCATTTATTCTGTGTATGGGTGGCTGGAGAGATTTCCTGACTCACTTGCCAAAGCACAGAAGTGGGGAGGTCTAGTTTCTAGACAAGAACCGTCTCTCACTGTAGGTGAAACCTGACTCTTGGCTTCATCAAAGCTAATGGGATTGCTTCCACTGAGTTTAATGGGCCAGGGCTTAGCCCAAAGTGTTTTCACAGCTCCCAGCACAGTGGTGTTCCCACTCAGGTAAGGCCTTCAGACAGTAATTCAAGAAAAGTGTGCAATTTACCAGCCCTGCCTCCAGTTCTCTCCACCAAACTGAAATGCTTAAAATAAACACTTGAATACGAAAATGGCAAAACATGAAAAATTTTAAACAAGGTTTCTTCCGAGAACTTTTTGGAAAACTGTTTCTTTACGTGTCACTTTGAAAAGCAAAGTTCCTTCCACACACATTCACTGCAAAAATAACTGAGAAAATGAATAGATGCTACAGTTTAGTTACGTAAATAATGATAATAATTTTTCTACCCAGAGATACCAAACCATTAAGCCCAGCTCTAGAATGCTAGCACCCACAGCAGGACATGTGGAAAGGAAAGCTTCTATCTGCAGTTTTCTCAGGAAAAAAGCTCCCTGTGTTTCCATTCTACTGTTACAAAGCAATACAGACAAAAAAAGGTAGTGCTTCCTATAAGCCTTCAATTATAAAGCATTGTTCAATGTTAAAATAAACATGCCATTCTGATTCTTTTAAATCATTACAGATATTTTTGGCTAAAGATCATGACAGTAAAATTTTAACCCTTCCTCCCAGTAGAACACTATATAAGCAGCTTTACTTAATATTTTTAAGACTGTTATGTAATATAAAACCAATTCTTCAATGCCCTAAGACATTTCTAATTATCGTTAACTTCTTTTTAATGGACAAAGCGAAGCTCAGAAAGACTAAGACTGAGTTATCTCCATTTGCAATCCTCTACAGTGTCAACTCAGAGAAGTCTGGGGCACTGTTACAATCTCATATAGAAAAAGTGTGTAACTTGCCTTGCCTAGGCTGTGCTTGAAACTCAGTGTGGACCGAGTTATGGATGGCAAAGGTTCCATTTAATTGCAGTTCCTCTATGCTAAATCACTAATCTATTAGCTTTTTCAGGTGGCAGCACAGAGTGTGTCCCGCCTGGAGTGCAGTGCAGTCTGCAGGCAGGTCCCTGGGATGGTGACTTCAGGTCAGGCTTTAACTCATTAACAACAGGCTTCTTCTTTAGCAGGAGGTCTTGGTGGTGTACCTTCCTGGCTGACGAGCTCCAAGTCAATCAGAACAAGGATAAACAGTAAAAATCTATCATAAACCCATAAAACACTCTTTTCTCATGAGCAATCACTCATCTTCTGTGTGACATCTCTCTTGGGACTAAACCTTTCTGTGGTGCTCCCTTTTCTGTGTATTTTACTGAGGGTGAGCAAGTTTTTTTTAATGTCAACACCATCACTTTCCAGTCTAGCTCCTGAATCAATCAACATTTCAGCAGTGTGGGGGAATATGAAAAGTCAGCTGCTCTGCTTTAGCTTTGAATTAACTGCTACCCTGAGAGACAGTGTTTCATCAAGGGAATCATCCTTATAAATACAGAAAACATTTTAAATATTTATCTAAGATTATATTCCATTTACCCAATGTGCTTCAAATCATTCAGTTACATAGTTCATACTTGTTCCTGAGAACTAGGATCGAACTTTTAATTCAATAGTATGAATTTGCTGTATGGAAATGTACACAAAAGAGCATTTACGGTCTACATAGAATATATGATATGTTGATATATTTTAAAAGATATGGTATTAGAAGGACACTAATTTGACTTCAGAAGTAATTTTGATTTCCAAAAACAACTTCAAAGATAGAATCAGGCTGTAGATAGCAAAATTAATTGCTGCATATAATTCACAAGTAACTTGTGCACATTACTTTGAATTTCCTGGATGGAATTTGTTTCCTCATCCAGAATATCTGCATTCATATTTTAAAGACATAAATCAGGATATTGATTAACTGTAGAGTAACTAAAGCCCACTGGGTTATTACTTAGTTATGTCATAATTGGCTAGTTAATCCTTCTTCCCAAGAGAAGAATAATATTAACTCAACATGCAAAGAATATATTTAAGTGAAATATTCATATGCACTTAACTATACAACACTTGGAAAACTTAATCTGAAATCTCAGTGTTCACAACACCAAATGCATGGGGTAAAATACAGACAACACATTATTTATGTAATCGTTGTAATGAATTGTATATATAGAATGCAATACATACTATATCAGATGTTATATAACCTGTGCTAAATATTCTAAATTTGATCTTTTAAAAAATACAGTGTTTAGCTTTGAATGGAATTTAAAACTACTGGGCAATTACACGAGAAAGCATCACCCTACATTAACCAAATACTCCACTTTTGGGCTTTTTCATTTGAAGAAGTAGCTTATAACAGTTCTGTAGTATGTGTTGTTTTTGAGAAAGGTTGAAATTCAAGACATGAGGGTAAAACTCAGCTGATAAAACTCACATTACTTTTTGGGTCCTTCATCCATTCAGCTGCAGGTCTTGCTATTTTTAGCACCCTAAAATATCTAAACTAAGTACTGCTTAATCATATCCAATGCTTAGGAAATAATCAAATGTAAACTCCAACACCCTGCTCACAAATCTAGCCTATTAATCTGTAGCCATATACAAGGACAGCGAGAACTTGCTCAGAGTCAACAGGAGCAAAAAGGAAATTCATACTGTTCTGTACACAAAGGGAATCATACAGATTAGCTTTGTTTATATAAAAGTTCAAGACTTTATTGTAAGCCTACCATAAGAGCCAGGATACATCTAGCTTACAAAACACCTCTCTTTGTGGTCCTCTGTGCAGAGGTGAAACATGGGAAATAGATATACTATCATAGAATCATGTGGGTTGGAAGGGACCTCCAAGTCATCTAGTCCAACCATACTGCCACAAGCATGGAAATCCTCAACTAGATCAGGTTGCTCAGAGACTCGCCAAGCCTCACCCTGAATATCTCCAGGGATGGAGCCTCAACTACCATTCTGGATGACCTGTTTCAGTGTTCAACCACTCTCCTGCTAAAGAAAGGCTTCCTAACATCCAATTTAAAGCTACCTTTCTCTAATTTCAAGCCATTGCCTCTCATCCTATCACTAGAGGCCTTCTTGTTGACCCTCTTCAGGTATTGAAAGGTTGCTAGCAGGTCCCTCTGGAATACTCTTTTGAGTATTCCAACTGCCCAGGATGCAGTTGGCTTTCTGATCATACCTGATTCTTTTATCCAAATCTTAACTGTGCAGCTGAATAGTTCTAACAGTTGTAGTTCATGAGCAAGCCGGCCTGCTCTCACACCTTTGAGGCTGGATGCAAAAACAGAGGGCATCGGTCCATCATCGCAAATGAACCTCAATATGTGCTCCCAACTCACCCTTTCTTCTACAGCCAACATTTTGTGGAACACACAATGCAGGACAGTAGATTTTACACAGAAAAGAGGATCTTTTTGACTTTCACCTCAATCTCTCCTTAACCAAGGAAAGCTACCTCTCTGAGCTCTACTTACCTCTCAGATGGTACATCTCAGTTCAGGTTGTGATCAGCTTAATGCAGATGGTGTAAATTCCTACAACACAAGGACAAGCAAAGGCAAAAAATTCCCTCATGGTTGTTTGTACAAACAATCCTAAGGTCTGAGGTAGGTTCTATTTGACTGCTCAGTCAAATTTATGCTCATCTTGGGAACTGGAGATTTATTGTACTTTTAGAATCAGAGTCATAGGATCATTAAAGTTGAAAGAGAAATCAAAGATCATCTAGTCCAACTGTCAACCCAATGACACCACGCCCACTAAACCATGTTTCCAAGAGCTAGATCTACATGTTTTTTAAATATATCTAGAGACAGCCACCTCCCTGGAGAGTCTGTTCCAATGCCTGACCACTTTCAGTGAAGAATTTTTTCCTTATCTCCAAAAGGACACCCTTCGCCTAGCTTGTGAGGGGAGGCTGAGGGAGCTGGGACTGGTTAACCTGAGGAAAAGGAGGCTGAGGGGAGACCTTATTGCTGACTAACTGAAAGTAGGTTGTAGAGAGGTGGGGGGTTGGTCTTTTCTCATAAGTAACAAGACACAGGACACGTGGAAATGGCCTCAGATTGCTCCAGGGGAAGCTTACCTTGGACAGTAGGAAAAACTTCTTTATTGAGAGGGCCATCAGGCCTTGGAACAGGCTGCCTGGGGAGAGGGTTGAAACTGGAAGTATTTACAAGTTGTTTAGATCTGAAGTTTAGGGATATGTTTAGCTGTGGGCTTAGGTTTATGGCTCAGCTTGATAATGTTGAACTTCTTTTCTCAACCTTAACAGTGCTATTACTCTATCATTGGGCCATTAATATAGTACAAAAGTGAATTCCTTGCTCTACAGGGCAGCAAAGAGGCAAGACTCTGTTTTAGTTGACCACCAAAGCAGGACGTATGGAGGATGCAGGGTACTACCTTCTCTGAAGGAAAGCAGCAGCACAGCTCTCCCCATCAGCTGTGATGGGTAGGAGAAAGCAGATCCCTTATGGGAACTCTGGGTCAGACTATTTCCTGAGCAGTTCATGGCTGTACCTAACCATGATTCATGTGTGCTTCCTTGCAGAACCACTTACTGCTCATGCTCAGAAATAAAGCTTCCCAATTAGAGGGAAAAACCTAACTTGTGAAGTGGCCTGATTCCTGTTAAAGACTTAAGTGCAGTCTGTGGCTTTCTTTGTGGCGTTATTTCTCACTTGGGGTTTAGTCTAGCCTGCCCTCTAGTGCTTTCTGAATCTAAGGATCTGGCTCCTAACATGAACACTAGAAGAAATCTTAGCACGCCAATGAGTATGTGGTGCTATAGCAAAAATGTTTTCAATGTTGTAAGGGCAGCAGTCTATCACAGACGCCCTATCAATGATCTGTCGTTTCATTGCTTAAAGATAATAAAAGCAAGGATTTCTTCTACCTGTAATGGTAGAAACAATGCCTATAAATACAACGGTGTTGCACTTCAAAGGATCCAGCTCTCCTTTTTCACTAAAACACAGTTTTGCAAGATGACTCTTAGTACAAATCCCAGATGTGGCCCCTGTTGCTGGCTTAACACAAGTATATAGTTTTTGTCCTTACCTTCTGTCAAGAATGCCTAACCATTTGTTCACATCTAACCCAAAAGTGTAATTCAGCAGAAATGCATATCAGTGAATGGACTGGGGTTTTATTTATAAAAAAAATTAGATTTCAGTGTCAAGAAAGACTGTGGATATTTGTAGCAGCAGATCTGCAGCTATGGCAATGAAGAGTGACAGCAAAGCTAGGTGATTGGTGAAGAAAAGCTGCAAAACCTGGACACACAAGTGTACACATTAATATATTGAATTGTCAAATTTTCAGGTGGGCAGCTCAGATGAAAACTACTTTCTCCCCCCAAAAAATGGCCCTTTATTTCTAGTTTATGACACTGTTTTGACTGAATTTTTGACATTTTTTTCTCTTCTTCTTTTCTTACCGGTATTTTTAGGATTAATTTAAACAAAAAATTGGTTGCCCATTTCTGACTGTTATCTCTTCAATATAATGAAAAATATACTTTCAGTAAATTAGTGAATTGTCTGATCAGTTCAGTGGTGATTTCAATAGTTTATTATTTTTATATAGTATTTAATATAAAGTATATAAATTTATATGTAGGCATAAAGTCCTTTTGAATATATAAAGTGGATGCTTTTCAAATAATTTGAACTAAAATCAGCTTCAGTGTTTGCTTTTTTAGGTAGGTTTTTGGACCATCTAAAGCAGGACAGATTGTTTCCAGTCTTTGCCAGGGAAGCAAACTAGCACACGTAGTCACCCACTCAGGGGACAGCCTGCTCCAGCTCCTCTGCTTCTGTTTCAAGATCCATAGCAATTATGTCTTTTTTTCACTAACCAGGACAGTGAAACCCACATCAAAAGCCTCTATCCAACCTTGTTTTCATACAAGGAATTAAAACACGTAAAATACATAGACCTGGTTATCCTCATTTTGTCCTGCGGATCTATTGCAGATGGTGATCCGCAGGCAGGATATGAGCCAGAGGTAGCCACAAGTCCTAGGTACAGATCTTCTCCCAGATGTGGACCACCTAGAGCTTCCCAGCATCACCCACCTCAGTTGGTTCCAGCCTGCTACCACAGTGCAAATGAGCTCATGCATTCCCTAATATGCTTTGCTTGCAGGTAAGCCAAGTCACGCTGGAAAGTTTTTGCAAATTCATTTTGATGAAATTGGTTTAAGGGACCGTCACAGACACAAATCTCAAGATGAAGGGAGGAGAGCAGCCCCAGCAGTGGGAAAGCAGAGCCTTCATTCACAACTGCAAAAGGAGAAAGCAGCATGCCTGTGGAAGGGAGCAAAGCTAACACTGAGAATTCAGCTCTACAGTCATTACAAAAACCTATGTCTGACCACATCACAAAAACCTATGCCTGACCACATCACCTCAACTCTCTTCCTCACCACCTCACCAGGCCTGTACTTGTGCAAGTCTCCTGCTGGCCAGATGAATCCCGTTCTGCTGCCACAATGAGGCTGGGAGTAGAACACCAGGAGCAGTGTGTAACCCTCTGTTTAAGAATTTTCCTGTGGGAATGGATTTGTTGTACATTTTATTCAGGACAGCAAGCCAGATAAATGAGCCTTCAGTGGATGAGATGTTGATTTCCCAAGTACTTAAGCTGTTGCAGCTCTTCCATAGGAAATAATTTCTCAGTCACTTTTCCGTTTACAGCAGTTCAGATATGGTACTTGAGATATAATGTGTACTAGACATACTATGTAATTTGATGTTTCCACTGTGTATGAGTAGCAAAAGAGTAAGGTTTTTCATCCTTCCTGTAAAACAATCCCTTGTGTGTAAGTAAAAGTCAGAGCTTGGTCCTTATTGAGGAAGGATAATAAATACGTGACAAGCATATATAACAGAATGTTGCCCCTGTGAACATGATGGTCTGGCCACTGGTCCTCCAGAAGAAGTACAACATTTGTGTTCAAGTGTGGGGACCTCAACACAGGTATTGAGGTGCTGGTATTGGTCCAAAGAAGAGTGACAAAGTTGGTGAAGAACCTAGAGAACAGACCTTGTGAGGAGTAGCTGAGGTTGCTGGGGCTGGTTAACCTGAAGGAAAGGAGCTTAAAGGGAGACCTTATTGTTGACAACAACTACCTGAAAGGAGGCTGTAGAGAGGTGGGAGTTTGTCTGCTTTCACAAGTAACATGTAATAGGACAAGAGGAAATGGTCTCGGATTGCTGCAGGGAAAGCTTAGGTTGGACATTAGGAAAAACTTCTTCACTGAAAGGACTATCAGGCCTTGGAACTGCTGCTCATGGAGGAGGTTGAAACTCCATCCTGGATGTGTTGAGAATTCACGTAGATCTGGGGCTTAGGGAATGGGTTTAGTGGTGGGCTTGGTATAGTTATGTTTATGGTTTGACTCACTGATCATGAATGTTT
Organism: Upupa epops; assembly: GCA_013397515.1. Lineage (NCBI taxonomy): Eukaryota > Metazoa > Chordata > Aves > Bucerotiformes > Upupidae > Upupa > Upupa epops. Next base: position 19,030 of record VZRI01001454.1, read on the forward strand.
TTTCAACTTAAAGGATTCTGTAATTCTATGCTAGTCACTATTGTGGCTGTGCAAATTACTACAGACTGCTGCAAACCTAAGGACAGCCCTGTTCATTACATGCAAATTTCTTTCTCACAGAACTGACAATGACAGCCTACTGAGTCTTTCTGCTTCTACTTTCTTCTTCTTTTCCTTAGAAGCTTATCACACAGTATCATGGTAATGATGAGGCTGGAAAAGACCTTAAAGATCATCCAGTCCAACCTAAAACCAACCAAGTAACCCTAAACATCTGACATGTAGATCTAGACCTTACAAGGTTTATACACCTTAGTGTTTATAAATTTTACATTTTGGCTCCACACAAGGTCCTACCCACTCTGTTTTAAAATCCATATGTATGTGTCATTGAGAGCTTCTAAACTCTGGGGACCTGAAGCTACTTGAGGAGGGAAATTGTTGAAAGTCCCAAATGGCAGAAAGTCTAATTGTCTAGTAATGTAGAATCTAGCTATCACTAATCTCCAATCATCATTAATAAGTTTCTAGCAAAAAATAACACAAAAATAGTCATTTCCTCAATGCCAACACTAGATATTTGAAAACCATGACTTGGCTTGAAAACCATGACTTAGCTGAAGCTCCATGAGACTTTTAAAAATAGTATTTCATTCTCTCATGCATATATATACTTTCACTGTTTCTTTTGCAACCACAAGGTCCAGAGCCATATACCCTTTAATGCAAGCTGAGTTTCTGACCTTAACACACAATTTGGGAGGTGAGTCTTTAATCTTGAAACTGATAAGAATTTTGAAAACATTAGCAAAACTTTTGTCTTTTTCTGCTTTTTTTTTTTTTTTTTTGTTTTTTAGGTTCACACATTCCACAGAGAGTACTAAGGCTGCTGACTTGAGATATAGATTGGAAAATTTTCAGAGCAGGTTCTGTCTTCCATAAAATTTCTGCAAGACAGATCTCTGCAATTGCTTGTCACTGTTTTTCTACTCCTTCTTTCCAGAATATTTTCAAAGCAGACTTTTCTACTTCTCTGACTGTTTGTTTTCCTGAATCTTAGATCATTATTTGCATTTTCCTGCTTTCCTTGGGCAACAGGCAGATCTGAAGTCAGATTTTAAATAGTAGAGGATAACATCAAGATCAGGTTTCAACATCTATGTTGCATACTTTGTTGAAATAACTATGGGTTAATAGGAACCTTATAAATGAACTAATGAAAATCAGCCAAAAAACAGAAGAGATGGGGGGCTGATGGAGCGGGGGGGTAGGGGGTGCTGTGGAAGTATCTATTAGCATTATCTTGAAATTTAATCTTGAATTTCGGCTGCCCTTTTGTCAGGTTAATATAATCAGATAAGGCTGTGAAAATACAGATAGTAATTAGCATCTTTAACTTGGATTAAATGAACAAGTAATTCAATACTGGAAATATATTTTGTTTTGTCTCTATTTGTGCAAAGTGTGGCAAAAGATTAACCATCTCCTAGGTCTCCTATTTAGAACTGAGAACTATTTATAATAATGGAAACACTGTGATATTTTATATGACAGAAAATAGATGTGATTCCTCCTGTGCTCAGGTACAGTGGTATTTCATGCATAAAGAGTCCCCATTCAATGAAACAAAAAGTAAAACTGATACAGGATGCCATTTGCTCCTTTACTAAGAAGTGGACATGCTCACAGAGTCATTTAGAACAGCTCACTACAAAATTCCCTTACACCTTGAATAAAATTCCATCGTACCAACTGAGATGTCACAGCACTCATTTTCATGTATTTTGGGAAGAGAGAAGCTTTGTGATGAGAGAACCGTAGAGGTTATACACACGTGTATGATTCCTGTATTAAAGATTCTCACTGCTCTGGCACCACTGTGCCCCTCCTGAACATTCACCATTTACATGAATTCCACTTCTACCCGTGCGTAAGCTCCTGGTATATGTCTGGTCTGATGTGTGTCCTTTTGCCTAATTGGACTAATTTAAAATATTGTGGTTTATGTTTGGGTACCTCTTTGATACATCCTGTGCAGCTCCACTTCTCAGATTCAACATAGCTACAACAAAGGGTTATCTTTCTTCCTCAGCCTACCTCTGCTCTCTGATCTCCCTGTCATTCCACCTTGTCTTCAAGACAGACACTGTATGTCTTATGTTGCAGAGGTGCTTGATATTTCTGTCAAAGTATTTATTCATTTTTCTAAACTTTTTTCTTCCCAGTCTTCAGTATTGCAGTGTGGTGTTCTCCTGGGACATGAGACTTCTGCCTTCCTGTGTGTACCGACCTGTGGGAATCAGTCCTGTATCCCATTGCTTTCACGTCCTTTATGAGATCCCTCTGCTCTTCTTTCTCTTCTGCTTGTGGTCTCTGTTGCATGAAAGGGAGGGATAAATTTGATAAGGAATAGGTAGATCCCTTTGCATTGTAGCCAGTCCTCAGAGATTAGAGGGGCTAGAAGTGTCTGGATTTATACCTTAATAGAGTATAGCTATAGGTCCAACTCCAGATTCATGAACAGATCTTATGCTGTAGGTCCGGTTTGCATTCATGAGAAGCATTCAGATTCATTATTAGTAGTAGTTATTCATACTTGCAAGATATACAGATTCTTTGAGATTGCCAAGGATAAAGTAATTAACTGCAGAAAGCACTCTGTCACTAAAGGAATACAAACAAGCAAATCAACATACAGACACACAGCACAGCCAAGGCACAAATTCTTACCAAAATATGTCCTTTTCTGGGGTGGGCAAGGAGGAAAACCCATCAGTTGTCCTTACAATTTGGTATCAGATACTCATCCACCAAATCAGTCCCCAAAAGGGGACTATTAATGTGTAATGTTTGTGTGAAAGACTAGTCAAAAAAGTTACAGTGGGTTTAACAGTTGCACAAACACTCAATGATGGTCAATTAGCTTCTCTGCCAGTTCAGCCATTGTCCTATTGTCTTTTGCCTGGCAGAATTACTGATAAGCCCATCCACTTGTGTCAAGGCAAGATTCTAGTGGCTGAGGCCTCCACTACAGCCCAGAGTCTGCTCTAGACAGTGGATGGTTATCAGCAGTGTTGACTTCCTGTGGATTTTCCATGGACTTGTTGTTTGAGCTCTGCTCCCCATTGTCTCTTAGAACAAGATTCATTATTTTATGCAGGTTCGGTGCACTGGCTGTCTTCTAATTCTCTGGCTGTACAGCATCTAGTGCAGTGGTCTTCAGGTCCTTGGTCAAAATTTCCAGCATCATAAGTGGCACCAACTAGAAACCCTTAGCAAAATGGCTTTCAAATTTCTCACTGCCAAGTGCAACTAACCTGGGAAAATCTCTAGAGGCATGCATGGTTTCACCTGTCACAGGCCAACATAACTGGAGTCCTGCCCGCTCTTCAACCCCCCATGGATCCTTTATGCTCCCATGCTACTCTAGGTCATGGGAAGTTAGTCTGAATAGAAAAGCCAACATGGAACTGGACTGATGCTGCTAATGGATAATTTCAGCTTGGGTCTGCTTCTGCTTTATGACTTCTTGCTAAATTTTCCTGGTAAGAAACAAGAAGAATTTGCCAGAAGTAGGAAGAAGACAGGACTTCTTCCTCTAGGACCAACAACAACTTAGTTGACCTACTATTTGTAGAATCACTTTATAAGTGCTTTTGGAAGCACAAGCAAGGATAGAGTCCCCATTTCTGTTACACATGAATCTAGTACCATCACATCACATGACACTGAAAGCCTCAGCTGAGGCTATGATTAACTCTCACATTTAACTCACCTGAATGCATGTAGAGAACAGAAAAAGAGACAATTTCAACTGTCGAGGACAGATAGACTGATTTCTACATTTGCAAAGCAGTCATTCTAATCTTTTTGCCCCCAGAACCTCCTCCTGAATATAAACATTAAAGGAAGACATTTGTTAAAGCAATTCAAATTGAGGTTTTCTGCTTTTTCAGAAAACACACTTCAAAGTCACAATTTGTCATTGATGAACCCCGTATCAGGTTTGGCTCTGCTCCATTTTGCTTTCCTGACAAGACAGTCAAAAAACTGGGGGAAGGGAGGGAGGGTATTGCTTTTAATTTTAATTTTTGACACAAGTGTTTCTTTCTGGATATAACTTGTGGGTTAGCTGAAAGCACAGGAATAGAAACCTCACGTCAAAACATCTAAAGGACTGTACATCTTGTTTTGCTTAATTCTCTTCTGCCCTCAAAGTCATAAAAATGATTTGTATCTTACAGAACAGCACCACACGTCTGGAAGTGTGATCCACAGAGATAAATGAAGAAGGTATTATGATACACTAAAATCAGACTGTGAACCTAGAAAGTCCAGGTCCAATAACCATGGCCTGGACTGTCAGGGTCTTAAAGCCGCAGCATGACCTCATTGACAAGCTTCTTTGCTCCAAAGTGTTCAGCAACAGACACACCTCATTTATCTATCCTGTTCCTGGCAAATCAAACAGATGTTAGAATAAGAGAGGCTGCAGAACAGCAGATGGTGGACATGAAGTTGACAGATCTCTGAGGAGGCAAGCTGGTAGGCATAAAGCACAGTATGCAAGCAAGTGGTTCAAGCAGAAACTGCCCTGACACCTGCAATCAACTTGTCCATCAGACATCACAGGAGTGTGAGCATCCTCACACAAGATGAAGTTTGAGGATCCTGAAGTAGCAGTGCCAAACAGGCTACTGCACTCCATCAGTCCCTTGTCACCATCTGCCTGTGCACATGAGCACTACCACTCTGCCAAAGCCTACCCTGAACCATCTCTAACACTCCAACCAAGTGCATGTTTGCTCACTGGTATCTCTTAACTGAGTTGTTCAGCCCCATGACCATCGCCTTATGCCACTAAAATGTATGTTTGATGTACTCTCGTCTATGCTCTAGATTATTCTAGGTAGAGCAGGTACAGAGACACAGAGCTGTTCAAGAAGATTGCACATCCAAAAATTCCTATGCTGAAAGGAAGGATGGTGAAAATTGCAATGATAGCTTTTTCAGAGAATAAATAAACATTTCCCTGGTTTTGTCCAAAATTGACACCATCTCTATCCCTTAAAACAATTAAATCATCTTTAAGCAGCATAAAATGGTGGAAACACAAGGTTTTCAGAGAATCTACCTACTGAAATTACAATTTATTCAAAAACATGAATAAGCGATTTATCTGGTGTAAATAAATGCTGGTATAAGTAGTAGTACAAGTAGACTTTCTTTTATCACGTCATCTAAGGAGCTGAGCCAGGTATTGGAAGTGGGGTGTAACTGGGTGTGGCAGATGCACCCACAGAGAAAAAGATTTAACAATGGCCAGAGCTTGCCAAAGATCCTATGAAGAGTGGCGTTTCATAGCCATTAAAAGCTCATTCACTTTATTTTAGGTTCCCACCTTGCCTTCATCTTGTTTTTGACCTCTGGTAATTAGAATGACCACAGTGCAGACTCAGCTGGAATATGAATGGAGCTCCATCAGAGAAAGAGTATGATGATTCAGTTATCCTCAGAGAGTCTGCAGTTGGGGACTTCGTTTCAATCAGGATGCCACTCAGGGAAATTTTCTGGGATTGAGTGAGCCCTCAGTCTCCTCTTTTGGTGAGTGAATAGTACTTCTGTGAGTCCTGGATCCTTTGGGGTGAGTGAATCCTTTCTGAATAGTCTTCTGAGGGAGATCTTTTAGAAATGTGTATGCATGCATCCTTCTAAGAAAAGACCAAAACTTACTATCTAGATAGGTAGTAGTATATACCTGCTCAGCATCTGAACTTAACATTTCCTTCGGTGATTTTCAGTTCTAAAATATCTGCACTTTTGGTAGCTATCACTGTAACTTTTGCAGGTGCATCTATGACACTGAGTCTCAAGATTTTGTGTGCTGTATCCTTACGTCCAGTATCTGGAAGTCTCTTCTAGACACCAATCTATTTCAAAGCAAAACTTAGAGTTGATGTTTTGGATCTTGCTTTCCCAGAACTGAAGAATTAATTCCTTGTAAGCTTCAGGAGTTTGCAAAAGAGAGCTCTTTGGATCTGTTCACAAAACCTTGTTGTAATACAAGGAAAATAAAGTTTTTTTCTTTTTACAAAAGGAAGTCAATGAAAAACACATTTTCTCATAGCCTTCTTTAAAACAGGAACACAGCTAAAATACCTAAGTAGATTAACACCTGTGCATCTCCTTACAAAAGGGAGCAATTATGTGAAGGAGGCATTAAAATCGGTGAAGGGTTCAGCATTACATTTGAGTTTCCAGAAGTGACCGCTAGAACACAGGAAACAATGATGTTTTAAGAGGCCTATGAAAGGATCATTGTGCTAACGTTCTTCCACATTAAATCACACATTTGTCAGTGCATTTGTAGACCAGAAACCGTCCCAAACTTCTAAGAGTTGCAGCCTGGAGTCCGTATGGTAAAATTTCAGTTCCCCAGGACTCCACAGAGTACTTTTAGTTAAAACAAATATACTATTACATATTTTTCCTTCATAAAACAAAGGCAATTGTTGTCTCCACAAGACCTATAATGTTCATCTCAGGCCCCAAAAGGTGCATGACAGTAGCCTGTTTGTAAGAGACCTTCACTAGAGTAAAACATGTATCCATAGTGCTAGGATTTAGGGAATTATTTCAGCACATGTCAATGCTTCACAGTCAATTTTGCTTGAAAACTCATGTGCAAAAGTTAATGTTTGAAAGCAGTTTTTTCCAGTGAAATCTGAATATTGAAAATCCAACCTGCTTAAAATAACAGATTTTAAATACTGATAATCATTGAAAGGCCAAGCTATTCAATGATTTAATTTTCTGTACAGTGTACCAGTGTAGAAAGATTCATTATTTATTTACCTGAATGTTCAGGAACAAGAAAAGGGATCATCTCTCTTCAGCTCCAGGAACTTGGCACTCAAATGACAAGGATAAAATACAGTGCAAGTAGCTGCATTCCTCCCCAAAGGCATCACAATCCCCACCATACTTTAAATACAGATGGCAACAAGCCCATACAGACATAACCCCTTCTGTCTGCTCCCTTTAAAATACCTTCTGGTTTACTGACCATATTTAGACCCTTCGGCAGTCTATAAAATGTGCTACATGATCTTAGCTGCACAAAAACCAGTAAGAGTTTTATTCTGTTTCACACTTACGGTGAAATAACCCTCATTTCCTATGAAGGGATTTTCAAAGGTGCCCAAGGGCACAAGCTGGCATCCACAAAAGACTGGATTCACAAAGGGGATTTAGACTGAGCTTTCCAGCAGCTTACTTCTACAAGAACCGTAAGTATGGATCTAGTACCCTCATGAAAGACAGGAGAAAAGTTGTCAGTGTGGGAATAGGACTCACCAAAGCCAATCTGTTGAAAGGAACCTCCAGACCAGGAAAATACTGTGGAGAGGAGAGGAGAGCAGTTCAAACTCTGACACTCCCAGGTCATAAGACCAGACCTGCACTGGAATGTGATGGCTAACCACTGCAGTAGCCGTGAGTCCAAAAATGAATTAATCAGCCTGAAGCTGAAGAGGCCACTGGTTCCTATGAATTCAATAGTGCTGAGCAGGCAGAGAATCCTCTGGTGCCACAACATCTCTGATGGTGCTTTTACTTCTGACTCACACTTGAGGCTGAGGCTCAGACAAGTAAATGTGCTCAAGGATAGAAACATTCAGATTGTTATGCTGACTCTTCTACGTCACATAACATAAAACCTTCACTGTCCCAAATGAGAGCCACAATTTAAATGTCCTTTCCACTTCTTGATATCTTTTAGATGGTGACCATCACATGATGAGTGAAAACTTTGGTGTGAAGTTGAGATGAGTTCTTATCCTTTTGTGTTACTGGAGTGGGAACCTGGAAGAACAGTGAAAATGCTCATGTTTTCCCCAGAATGTTGACCATCACATACCACTAAACTTGTGACTGAAGACAAATGCATGGTAGAGACCAGTGTCACATGTCTAGAGCTAAGCTGATATTTTAAACTGTTCAGAAAAACTACAAAGAAAATTTCCTCACTTTAAAAATGGAAGGAAAAACACATATATATCTTAATCTGTGCTTTTCACCAGAGATGCCAAAAGCAGAATTCCTCACTCTTTCAAATGTAAAATACTCTTCAGAGCTGGTGTCCCTGGAAGGAAGTTTTCAAATTTACAATTGATGCTGTAGTCCTAGTGTAGATTACATTTATTAATACCTCCAAATTCATCAGCTTCACAGTCAGCTGACAATCTTTCCAAACCTTATGCACTAAGTTTAAAAACCCCAAGATAAAATTAACCATGGTGTGCTGAAATATTTCTTTCAGTGCTTTAATGAAGAGAAAGGAAAAAAGGAATGATAAAATATACTTAGCACAATCCTATCCAACAATTTAATGCAAATAGCTTTCAACACTCTCTCACTTAATGTGTGTTAAGAATAATCTGCTTTAAAGAGACTCAGCGTTGCTTAACAGAGTTAATTCTCTCACAGAGGATCTGTTTAAGAACCCAGGTTCCATTTGCTGGGTTCATATCAAGAAGCTGTCAGAATTTTATTGGAGGCTTTTATGTATAAAACCCAGTCACTCCAGTAGCTGTGGGGACCAGATGCTATAGTTCACCTCAGATCCACATCCGTCTGCATCACATGTCCCCTGGAACATGGCAAGAGGGATTTATCTCACTAGATTTGGTTATGAAATGTATGACAACCAGAAAACACCTTTTTTTCCTCTTCCTTAATTCTGGAGGAGATTTAAGTGAAGTAGTTCTGCCATAGAATTCCATACCACAACATGAAATCTTAAACTATCCTGCATTCTGAAGGCTTCCAAGACAATAACTCTATGTCTAGATGGTTACATATCTTAGACAGGTTGAATAACCCTCTCCATATCATTTCCTCTATACATTACCCAAATGAAGTGTATAGGGCAAGAGGTAAATTTTGCATAAAAGCCCTTGACCGTAGTCAGATGAACTAAATTACGACCTAACTGTTGTGTAAGGACTTGTAAAGAGGAGCTAAAGTAAATGTGGAGTGAGGACGCGAGGCAGACTCGAACATTAGGAGGAGAATACTCAGGGGTTTTTTTTGACCCCAGTTAGCCTGAGTAGTCTCGGGGTTTGTACAGGGCATGGTAAAATAGATGCTTTTCTTTTTGAAACATGAACAATATTCCAGTGCCCCGCTATGGCAGAACAGAGCCAGCTGGCAATCCACAACAGATAACAAAATGGCACCAGTTTTGTTAAGAAACAGCAGTATGGAGAGACACAGATTTTTTTGTCAGAATGATTGTGTTTCATGTTTTAATCCACAGACACTGTAAAAACAAGAGATTTGATTTAGTACAAACCTGCTGAATAAGTCCTATTCCTAGGCATCTCCAAGAGTCACTGAGCAGTACTTGATGGAACAGTATTACTTTCATGTGGCTTAAAGCCACAAAGCATGGAGTAGTTTGGAAGGTTAAGAACTTCTCAGATAGGCTTCCTTTCCCTCAGGAGATGAATAATCAGGGTTCATATGACATCAGATTTAAAGGGTAGTGAATTTAAGGTGCAAGATTACAGTTGCATTGGAAGCTCACAGCTGTTTTCCCCAAAAACCTAGCTTATGTTTTTTCTTCTGTTTTCCCAGATCTGCCATAGAATGGAAGTGAGTCTTAAATAATAGCATGGCTTTCAGGCATACTGACTACTACTGATCATCTGAAGGCTTTTATCAGTCAGTCAGAAAGCTGTCAGCCCTAAAGGGAAGGAAATGTGCACATCAATTTCTCTCAAGCTTTGTCCATCACCGCATAAGGAAATGGAAGCAGCAATCAAGTCTGCTATGGTGGATGGGCAATTCAGCTCATGTAGCTTCTTGCAACAACCAAAGGTTTAATAGATTGAACCCTGACCTCTCTTCTGACCAAGCAATTCCAGAGCTGTCAGATGCACAAAGCTTTCCTGTACTGGTATAGAATTTAAAAATATTTTCTAAAAAGTCATTTCATACAGTAATTGCATTAACTACACAAAATCAAAGAAGAAGTCATACAACAGAATAATCCTTGTTGTTTCATCTTGTGCATTAGTCAACAATATATCTGAGCTAAAGCCACAAAAAACCACAAAAGATTGCGTGCAATGACTGGAGTGCACCCCGAGCTCTAAAAATGCCCCCTAGTTCACCTCTAATGTATTGAATTCCCCACTGACCCCAGTTCGATTCTCAGCTGCTGATTTCCCTGACCTCTCAGTCACTTTGTCTCAGACACTTTCTTTCCATTTGATGATGATGGAATTAATTTGGCCTGTGTGCTGGGACACTTATTGGCTGTAACTCCAATGGCTTGAGAAAAATCCAGCCACTGTACACAGCTTTGAACTTGGGGTCTGTTTTCAAAAGGGACACAGCATAAGAACTAACAAAAATACATATAAGAGGGAGAAAATCAAAGGGTAGTGACAGCTGCAGATCAGTCCAACAGAGGGATGGTCTGGAGGCTGCTAAATCTTGGACTATTGTTTGTTTATATTGTGCATGTTACCATAACACAAACCCCAATAAAGAGATTTATTAATTGCTATTAAAGGATGAGGATTGACTTCAAAATCATTTTCTACCCTAGCCACTTCAGAACCACTTTTACATCCAGCTCTTCCAGCTCAAATATTCTTTTCCATAGACAGGTTGGCCAGTTCAGCTGCATTGAATACCTGAAATGTTTGATCCTTTTAATTTTCAGACTAGTAGTCAATAAGTGGAAGTCTAGATCCTCATTTAACATATTCAAACCATCTGTGCCTAGTGTGGTTTTCTTAGGTACCAATTAATTTCATGGATTTCTTCACCAAAGGTTTACCAAACATTGGAACAGGCTGCCCAGCACAGTGGTGAAATCACCGTCCCTGAAGGCAGATAGACATAGTGGTGAAGGACATGGTTTATGGGTGACCTGGCAGTATTGGGTCAAAGGTCAGACTTGAAGATCTTAAAGTTTTCTTCTAATTTAGGATACTCTATAATTCACGGTTCCCTTCACAGAACTCCAATGTCTATACTCTGCCCTGATGAGACATCACCTAGAGTACTGCATTCAGGTCTGCAGCACCCAGCACAAGAAGGACAAAGACCTGTTGCAGTGTTTCCACATGAGGCCACAAAAATGTTTAGAGGGCTCTATCATCTCTCTTACAAGGACAGACTATGAGAATTGGGGTTGTTCAGCCTGATGAGGAGAAGACTCTGGGGGACATTTTCCCTCCAACCCTCAGGCAGAGCCTATAAGAAGGCTGAGGAAGAACTGTTGACAAGGACATGGAGTTATAGAACGAGGGGTCATGTTTTTAAGCCGGAAAAGGATAGATTTAAGCTAGACATCAGGAAAACATTATTCAATCTAAGGGTGGTGAGTCCCTATAATAGCCTGCCTAGAGAGGTGGTGGAGGCTTCATCTCTGAAGACATTCAAAGTCAGGCTTGATGGGGCTCTGGGCAATCTGTTCTAGTTAGAGATGTCCCTGCTTGTTGGAGTGATAGACTAGTGTCCCTTCCAACCCAATACATTACATGATTCTATGATTTCATAGACCATTAAAAACAAGCCTTCAGGGTAGCAGTTATGAGGTATGCTTTGCACTTAGGATTTCTCCTCAGATGTTCTAATAATAAGAGAGGCCCAACAAACAAAATGTAGGCTGCTGCTGAGACCTGAGTATTTTGTCCTAACTATGTTTGTCCTGCTAGATCAAACAACAGCAGCAAGCTGATAAAGTAGTGTAAATTTGTGTTAAAAATCCATTCGATGTAATAGCGGCTCTTGAGGAGCATGGGAAAGAATAGATGGTGTTTGTGTTTTGGTGTATTTGTTGATGTTTGGACAACCTGCTGCTTTGCAGTAAGCAAGTGACACTGAAGCAAAGTTAATGCTAAAGCAAAGGTTTGTATGTGAGAACATTCCAGACAGGTAAATTTCTTCTATACCTTTGAGCATGCCAGAGCATCACCAGCAGACAGAGCTGTATTAACCTCTGCTGTTTCCTACCTCAGCAAGAGCTTTGCACAGACATTTTCTGCTGTCTGCCTCAGGATTTGGATTTGTATTAAGTTAAAAAAACAAACTGGGACTGAATTGAAACTGCTGTGTTTCACAGGGTTTCTAAGAAAGCTCTGGGGGATTATGACTTCTTTATTGTTTTGACATGGAATCATACCTCAGAGCAGCCTCTTTAAAAACTAGTTTAAAGTTTGCTCTGTAAGTAACAAAATTTTGATTAAAACAGTCTGAGCTTTAAACCAAAGTGTAAACTCAAGAATTATATGTAGCTTCAGATCTCATCTAAACATATCAAATGGATATTGAATTGAGCTCTCTTTATTCCTTCTCACTTACATGAAAAGCTGATTATTTCATATTCAAAAAAAAACCAACTAGTTACTTGAGATGTTCACATCCCCAGTTTAAAAGTTTAACATGAAAATACATGTTTGCGATCACATGTGCACATGGGAACAGACTTACCTCTATCGCAAGGATTGGCAATACAAGCATGTGCCTATTGTGTGACTCTCCTCATTGTGAAAGTGGAGGTGCATTTCGCCTCTGTTTTCTTTTTTGGTCTATGGGACAAAACTAACGTGAGAATGATTGCTTCCCCACCATCACCTTCTGTGAAAAAAAAAAAAGGATTCCATTTCAGTGCCTGGTACATGAGGGGCCTGGAGAGTTCTGCTGCAATAGTGTGTAAGTTGAGTTTCTTTGTTCATGTGTTATTCCCGTTTGGTATTTACATGCTGCTGTACTGTGGGAGAAATTAATCACACTGCATTTATCAGAGATAAGCTAATCCAACTAAAGTCAATGGTTTAGTAGGCACCGAGTTTCAGAGGACAGCAGTAAATTATAACTGGGTTTGATTAAGAGGTAATTAGCTAAACCTGTTTACCTTAACCTTTGCTGCAACTATTGTTTTTACTAGAAGAAGAGTGTCATTAGATTGTGTCTGGGATACAAGTTATGGAGTGTACACCACTTTTCACTGTCCAATTTTCATCTGTTATTCAAGGAAGAGGTAGAAAGGTCAGGATCAGATTGCTATTGTACAATCCTCCTGAGATGAGAGCAGAAAGTTTCCTTGACAGAGACAAAATAATCCATGAAGAACAGTAGTTTATTTTTCAGTAGGATGGAGAGGGAGTCAAAAGAACACATGTCTACAGACCTAGACAGATTTTTGCAATAATTCAACTGTCCCAGTAGATTTGAGAGTCATTTGAACTCATTGAGCATTTTACAGAAAAGGGGAAGAGCACCAATTCGCTGCAGACTGCAAAATAGTGCAACTGAGAAAATAATTAAGTGACTTAACTGTACTGCACTTTCAGAAATTATTTTTAAATGCAATCATTCAAGAGAATTAAAAGAAATGTAAGAAGCCTACTTGTGAATTGCTGTATGATCATTTATTTGAGGAGTTTAGATAACTTAGTTAACTGAAGGGTTTAGGATAAGGATCTGCACTCTTAGCTTATTGACAGCATTCAGCCAAATAATAAGCACCTTTGAGTATGGTGTAGGTATTTGTTTCATGCTTGAAGAAACCAGCTTCATTGCAGAAGATAGATACGTTGCCCAGGTAAACATCACTGAAGGAAAAGACATAAACTTGTTTTACAGTTTTACATCTAAATTCAATACCCTGCTTTTGGATCTTAAAACTGTGTAAGTGTACCTATCTACATACAGATATGCTAGGTTTTAATGTACTTGAAATACAAGGACAGACATTTCAGATCCTGTACTTTCAACTCACAGGAGTTCCTATTACATCCCAGAAAAACAGAGGAGTTTTGAAGTAAGTCCAAAGAGTCTCACTTCAGACAAGCCACTTCTGGGTGAAGAGAGAGTTTCTAAGCATTAAAACACCACTGTTTTTTGCTAACCCCAGCAGGGCTCAACCACAATGATTTGGAACATATATTGCAGGAAAGACAAATTCTCACACAGTTCAGATGTTTAAGGCAGGGGGGAAATATGCATCAATTGCAAATATGCCCTTGTAGGCTCCATAATAAAGCTTGTAATTTTATTTAACTTTTCTACATGAAAGCAATGGTTATTGCTTATCTGTCTTTTAGCCTGTCCAGCTAAGAAGAAAACTCTGTAGAACATAGTGTTCTTCTTAAAAGAATATCACATATTTTGCCTGATGAAAAGTAATACTAGAATACCTTCTCCCACTTCATTTTGTGAAATCTTATTGGTACCAAGGAGGAGAACTACTTGAAATACAGTGCACAACATTTTGATCTGCTGCTCCAAGACTTACCTGTGTTGTTCAGTCTTTGTGTGGGCTGGGAAAGCACTCCAGACTTCACATCTGCCAGTTTGCACAGTTACAGAAAGCACTGAATGAGTGATGTCTTATAACCCTTGGCAACGTGGATAGCCCAGTTTATATCTCCACTGGGTAAACATTTAACTGGCTAAAGCTGGTCTTCCAGGTAGGTATGGGAAAGACAGTGTTTCAGACTATGGGAACAGGTTTATAGGCTAAAAATGGTCTATTAATGGCATATTGTTAAGCTTCCTTTGGAAAGGGAAATAAATGTTCTGTCTTTTTTGGTCTATAGGGGATTAGCTATATCACTCATCAGATTTGCTCTTCAACAGACCTTTTGAATAGACAGAGTGGAAAGCTCTGCCAGCTTTCCTCTGGCAATTATATCTATGATGCTTTTTTAATGGGTAGTCTGCTCCTGTAAATCAAAACAAGATGCCCAAAGTGAGAGAGAAAGAATGTGTGCCTGTCTCTTCTAGGTAGACAGTAGTCTGGTTTCCTCTCCAGGTGAACTTGACAATGACAAGAGTTTGGAGATCAGGGTTTGATATTATAAAAAACTCCAGTTCACCTCACAGAGTAGTTTTTTGTAGGGATGGGAATTTCACTTAAGCCTTGGAATTGCTTTTAAGTTCAACATTTGAAATGTCTTATCCTGGTCTTTCAAAAACAGCTGGAATTTTGCATGACTCTCACGGCAGTCAAGCAAATTGCTAATACCTCCAAGGCACTCTGGTCTTCTAAGGAAGGTGCATAAAAGTCACTTGATATGAATGCAGTTGCTGAAACGCTGAGATTACAGTGATTCCTGCCAAATAACAGAGGGTTATTTTTACCTTGGTGTAAGCTTTCAGGGGAAGGGATCCCCTTTTTACTCTTGAGTTGGAAAGCACCAAACTGAAAGGTGTCCTTGCATAGAAGCAGGGCTTCTGGCCATTACAGCTGCACAAATAAAAATGATGACATAGTTACACTACAGCGAAACTAGTTAACACACAGGAACTATGTCCTTAGTGTTTTATTTTGCTGTGTCCAGATATAAAGTAATAAAATATAGGTGCAAAGATAATGCAACTCTCTTTCAACCCAAGAAATTAAACACAATTCTAACTCAAATACTTTTTTTTTCCATAATAAAGGACATTAATAATTACATCAAATGTTTTTGGATGGAATTATGTGCTTCTATAACAGATTTCCTAAATCAGGGTTTCTTTAGCAGTAAAGATGGCAAATACTTGATATTCCTTTTCAATTGTAAACATAAGTGTTTAGAGGCAGGACAGTAGATCTTATAATTTAGAAAACATACGGGTCTAAGTGGTTTTTAAATGAAATCTGATAATTTACATTAAGAATTTGCAATGAAAATTATTGTTTTCACTAGTGGTTTCTAATTTTTTAGACTATGTGGCACAATCAACGTTATTCATCCACTTGAAGAAAAAAAATTCCTGCAAGTTTCAATAAGATAAATGTATCAAAAATTCAGTAATAACAAAAGAAGATAGAAACAGACCTTGCAGGTTCAGCCTTTGTGTCTTTTCTCTTCATCCCCTGTGCAGGCAACAGCATTTAGAGCACCACAGAATTTCCTATCATGTCAGCAAAGTATTAAAAGATGACATAATTTAGCTGTTAATGGATGAGGTTTGGATTAAATAAGATATTTCATGCTGGTGCCTATTTTTAAAGTGTGTGCAGCTTCTATTTTTCATTTAAAGTTGTTAATTATCCCTCACATTGGGTGTGCAAAATGCATTTGCTGTTATTCAAGTCCTTTGAATGTATGTCTTTAAGGATTCATGCTGGAATTATTTCACATTTTCCCTTGCATCAGCAATGTTGCGCTGCTTTTCAAAAATCCTTGGATGCTTCTTTTCCCCTTTGCAACTCAGTCTTAGATCCTTTAAACAAGATTAGTCAAGGCTGAGTCTGTGCCACTTGGCTTTTATTATCAGCTCATGAATATGTTTGGTTGCAGATTTGGTTTTCCTATATGTTTGTACTACCGTTTGCCATCCAGGATAAGGAATGTATGTGCCTTACATCTCCTCTCATGTCTCCAGTTTGTAAGCCATGATCTTCAGCAGCATGGTAATGCAGCTGACCCTGTTTATGTGACCCACCAGAAAACTCCTTATGTAAGATACATCACTACGTGCATTATTTCTCTCACTATTTCTAGATCTGTGACATTAACTTTTTAAACAACTTTAGACTCTTTTCAAAAAGCACAGGAATATTAATACTTACAAAAAGATGGTGCAACTTTAGAGCATTTGTATTGCATCTGGCCAAAAGAGCTGCAATATTTTACACACAAAATTTCAGGCAGGTAAAACGTGGGGAAATGTCACATTACGCTGCCATAGCAAACCCTATCGCTATATAATTTTAAACACTTAAGGACACTTAAATCAAGGAAAACCATTAATATAATTTTAGAAGAATAAAAGGGGGTGGTGTTGAGCGAAGTAAAGTGATATCTGCGTTGTAGAGTTTTCATACAGACACACCCAAGCCTTCATATGCCATGTCTACAGACAAGGTAGATTATGCTCTCTCTTCAGCCTAAGTCTCCAATTTGATGTGCTCCTTTCTCCCCATGATTATCCTCATGACTTGTTACTGCAATTGGTTGTGCTAGTAGTGTCTCCAGATATAGGAGATAGGTCCTAAGACATCATAGAAGAATGCCCTTTCAATTTGGTATAACCACAGAATTACAGAATCACAGAAAGTTAGGGGCTGAATGAGACCTCTAGATACCACCTAGTCCAACTCCCCTGACCAAGCAGGCTCACCTAGATTGGGCCACACAGAAACATGTTGAGGTGAGTTTGAAAGCCTCCAGAGAGACTTCACAACCTCTCTGAGTAGCCTGTTCCAGTGCTCTGTCATCTTTACAGTCAAGAAATTTCTCATCATGTTGAGGTGGAACTAGGGTTGAGGGTATAACCCAATGTTCTAGCTCATACCAAATATTTCTTGTCCTATTACTGGATACTGCTGACAAGAGACTAGCCCTTTCCTCTTGACACCCACTCTTCAGACATTAATAATTATAGACATTACTAAGGTCCCCTCTCAGAATCTGAAGTTACTTTTCAATAGCTATGCCAAGCTCCCAGAGAAACAGTCACAGTGATTCATGTAAAAGTTATGGAAGAACAAGATGAGTTGGGAATGGATTTGCTTCCTGAAGCAATAACTTTGGCCTTACTAAGCATTAAGATAAATTCTGATCACTCTTGTGGCTTACTGCCTCACAGTTCATTGCCTGACAATGTTACTGCTCTCCTGATTGCTATGACAACTGTCACACTAAGCTGCAAGTCTCCATGCATTTAGTTTCTGAGGGCAAGTGTCATCCCACCCAATTTGAGCCACTGAAATTTCACAGACTTAACTAAACCAGAAGCTTATTTTTCCTCTATAGTCACAGAGAAGAGATATCCGTTTCTCATGACTGATTCATCCCATCCTAAGACAAGGCTTAAGGATAGGTGTGATAAATCACCTCTTGGAGGTGCCTGTGTATCTTCATTTGGAGTGAAAGGAGCTTTGAGGAGCACACAAACATAGCATTCAACTCTCAGCAGCTGCAGCTGAGCTATATGAGCTGCCCTGGCCTGCTAGTAATGCTATATGGGAAGTGATGTGAAAGTGGATGAACCACACTGACTGGACCTGCCTAAGAACTCAGAGATATGTATTTACTCCCATGATTCTCCACAGAAATGTCCTTGTGGATGTAGCAAAAGTACCTTGACCTGGGTTCCAGCCACACACAAGCAGAGAACAAATTTAATTGCTATTCTGGGATCCTAATTAAACTCCCTTATCATGACCCTACTTCGCCCCTCTTGATCCTTCTTCTACTGGCATTGCTACTGCATGGCAGTATGCTACCTGCTAACTGGTTTCACCTCACAGCAGAGCTCACAGCTAGGGAATTCACTCCAGAAAACCGGGTACAGCACATCCTAGCTGATGCTAATTACTCACTTCTGATTCCCAAACCTGCACAAAGCTTTACTACATTTTGCAGTGTTCTGCCCTTGAAGATCACAACATTCTGCAGCAATAACCTATGCAAGAGTCACAAAATCACTCAGCAAGAAGATAAAGATGTTAAAAACCTCTCTTTTGCTATCAAGGGGGGTGGGGTGATGAAATTATTTCAGACTTGTCAGAATGCAGACTAGCTTTAGACTTGGTTTGAAGATGGATTGGACTTTCTAGATTATTTTGAAAAAGTAATGTTGCAATGTCTCCCACTGTCTTTCCTAGATGGAGAAGTCATAAATAATAACTAAAATAAAGACACATAAAGACACAGTGACTTAAGCCAGGCTAAAACTTGGCTCATGGTTTGTACTTAGGCACATTGCTTAACTGGACCAAAGTTCAGAGTAGGTATCCATTCCTGAGCTTTAGAGGTGTTAGTCAGGCTCCTTCTCTGATTTTAATTAAATTGCCATGAGATAGTTCTGAGAGGGGGTGGGAAGCCACTATTTAAAGAGCTGTTTTAATCTGTGTTTCCAAGGCATTCTCTGTCCTAGTCTGGTCTCACGCAGAGATAAAACCACTGAATTGCTAAATACAAATATTTGTGGGCTTTCAGAATTCTTTGCTTTTTACCCTAAACCTAACAGGGGAGAAAGCTAAGCAATGCAAGATTTTCTTTTTTCTCTGTTTTTTTCATCCCCAAAAATGTAAAGACTCATCTATAAGCATCTACCCGCAGCCAGTGTCTGCAAAAAAACAGATCTGAGTGAGTCACGGAGAAAAATTATTCCTAATGCCAAAATTAGGTATTGGAGTTCCACAACACCCAGGTTCCCTAACCCAAATTTATTACTCTTCAGCCTATTTCCCACCGTGCTCCTCTACATTCCTCTGAGCCACCAAAATGCTCACTGCAGCTAAATGAGAATATGCCATCTCATGGAAAATATGTCTCTAAGAATCGCCATAGCAGATCTCACGTCTTTCTCACCCTGTCCCCACATAAAGAGAAGAAAAGCAATCATTCACAGGTCATTGTTGACAATGGTCACCCTTATTCATCATGACAGCCTCAGTGGTCATCAAACAGCTGGATTTAAGTATGAACAGCTCTGGAGAGCTTTGACTCTCCTCCAAGGCTGGGTTTGTTCCTGCCTCGCCAAAGGGAAAGCAAGCATGGTTTAAAGTACAACTCAAGTGGACTCAAAAGTTGGCTAAAGCCTCCATTGGGATTGTATGGGGAAAGCAAATAATTTAAACTTGGATGTTCGCAGGCTCCTCTGGTCCAAAGTTCCTCATGGTATAACCAGAAGAAGCACCTCCTACATGCCAATTATCAACAACCTCCCTGCTGTAATATTCACAGCCCTTGCTGCACAGAACAGTCATTGTGGGATCTGTTAAATTTATCCATTCCCATTGCTTTTTGCCGTTTGTCATAGAAATCAGCTTCCAGACAATAAAATAAATGGTGTTTAAATTCTTCTCTGGACTACTTGTTGGCTCTGCTAATAACATTGACGGACCATATAGTCAAGCTAAGTTTTGTGTCACAGTCAGCTTTTGTGTGGTATTTGCTTTTTCAGTGACTCTGTGACACCACAGAGGACTGACACCATGAACAGGGCACACTGAGAGGATGCTAGCCCATTGAGTTTCTGTACCTGTCCAGAGCATACAGAAAGTTATATGTGTAAAATAATTTCATGACCATAAGGTACATGGAAACAAAGCAGGTTTCTTCTATGTCAACCTCTGGGTCCAGTTCCTCCCTCTTCTCTCTCAGAATAGCTCTTTGTTCAGACCTGATCCACTAGTCTGTTTGACAATAATAGATACACATCACAAAATCCTGTTTCCCACTGACTGCTTGTTACACCTTTCTTACTCCATGACTAACTCTCACTCCCATCACAGATTGAGGTACCAATTTAAACTCCATAAAAATGAGACCCAGTCTTTCCAAGCTTCTCATCAGCTCCATTTCCTCAGTCGTTATGGGTGATTCATCCACTTTCCTATCAAAGGCTCAAGCCCATAATCTAAGCAAATTGATGACTCCACACTGTACATGCCATGCTTCTGGCCAATCACCTCCAGTTTCAGAACACAGAAAGATGTAATCCTTCCTGACTGGGACTGTATCATCTTGGGGAACGTCTACACAGAGGAGTAGTGTTAGGCATGTATGAATTCTCCAAAGGACATGAGAACAAGCCAGATGCAGCTGAAAACTATGCAATGGTTTGTATATAAACAGATGCCTCTTCTGCAAGAAAACATGGCCTCCTGAGAGGCCTGAGGAATATGTGGTCAGTACTGTTGCTGCCCCTATTACATCTTTTCCTCTTCCTTGATACCAGATGTATTGTAACTCACTCTACTCACCTCCACTCAAAATTAAACTGCTGATAATCCTGCAATGAGTTCTGATTCTGATGAATTCCCTATCAAGGTTCTGATAAACTAAGATTTAAATTGATTTAATTAATAAACTAATGTATTTAATTAATAAACTAAGTATTAATTTAGGAAGCTTTTTAATTTTTTTTATTGTTATTAAACACAACACTAAGGTGTGCATATAACATCCAATAAGACAGTCTACCCACAAAAAACTTGTTAAATTGCACTTTATGAGTCTTCATGGGTTAAACAGATAATTAGATCATCTCAATAACCAGCACAGAAATTTATGCCAAGTTCCTTAGCCCCTTCATTTTTTTCTCAAAAAAATAATTAAACTAATAAAGTAACTTCTTTATTTGTTTATGAAGAGCTCTCACATCTCCGAAAAGTTCTGAGTAGAGTTTCTTTTTGTTCCTTCTGTCTCCCTTCCCTTTCTAACCAGTGCACACAGGGCTAAGTAGAGGGCTATCGCTGGATCTGTGTTGCAGTATCAAGTTGCAGTGAGTTTGCAGCCTGGCTGCACGTTCAAGCTGGAACCAGATGACTTACTTCACTACAGTTTCTCATGACATCTCAGTAATTAATGTCCCAGATCTCACTCCATCTCCTCTCTGAGGAGAGCAGCTCTTATTTAATTGCCTCATAATGTATACTCAAAATGAATACTTGCCTAATTGTCCCAAGACAGATGCTTGGATGAAAGCCTGTGAGAAAGCATATAGGCTGTTACAGTGAATAAAGGTCCACAAAGCACAGTAAAGCAAAAAAAATAAAAAAAAAAATAAAAAAAAAACCCCTCTTTTTTACCTCTAATTCAATCAAAACAATAAATCTATGTTTTAAGACACTCAAGAAACAAATTAAGAATAAAATTTCCCTCGCCCCTTCAGCTATATAGAATAAGATCCTGAGGAAGATTTCTTTAATGCCACAGCCTAAACAGGAAAGGATAAGTTTTCAAAGCACAATGCAATGTTTGAGTATTGCTACAGCAGTTTCTGGGATGGCATTGACATTTAAAGGTTTTAATAAGCCAGCTAAAGAGCAAAAATCCTAAGAGAGGTGAGTCACTAGAGATTGGATACCCAGAGAAACAGTGCTATTTTATGACCAACTTGCAACCATTTGTGACACCAATGCTCAGGTATAGAATATATCTCTTAAAATCACACTGCAAATGAAAACCCTGAGAACACTAAGGCTTACGTTCTGTTACTCCATATTCAGTAGAATTCAAAATTATTTAGAAGTGTACTGGCATCACTGGTTCTAAATGTTACCCCAGCTCAAGAGTCCAAGACCTTTCTCTTTGTCCAATCACTAAGTTCATTAGGGTTATAAGATCACTTTCTAGCTATCTTCCTGTGTTCAAACTGTTGTCTCCATGATTTGTGTGCTCCAAAAGGTCATTCTGGACTAACTTCTCTCACTGCCTTTAAAGGTTCTTCTATCAGTCCTATGCAAAACAAGGACCTAGTACCTCTCTGCCTCCCACTGTGTTATTTTTGTAGTTATGGGCAGAAACTACTGTTAAAACTCTACATCTGACAATCAGGATGAGGCTACAGACCATGATTAGCTGTTGACTAGTGCTTTTAGCCAAGAAATGTGAATTTTAATTTTTCCTAACAGGACAGCTGTATTCTTCACTTTTAAATGCTTGTTAGTCTTGGGGGGTGAGAATGAGTTACACTAAAAAGTATTTAGCTTAAACTGCTGCTTAAGCTAAAACAAACTTTAATTTTTATTTTCTCTTGAAATATTTAAATACATCCTGGCCAACACAGCACCACTCCCCTGCCCTGAAAAAAATGGTGTTTGCTCAACCCTTCTGCAGGGACAAAAGTCTCACAGTTATTCACAGCAAAACCCGTCCTGAGTTGTAGTCCCGTGTTACAGTCATATGTCATATTGAGACTTTAGCACAAAAATAATTAAAAGATTTCCCTAGCTGCCCCTTTCAAATCATTAAATGGATGATGTAGTTCCGCAGATGCTGAATCATAGAAATGGGCAGAGTTTGGCTGTAGTGTTCCAGGTCTACAACTATGGAGATGTGCAGAAACATAAAATCATAGATCATAGAATCATTAGAACCTCAAAGGATCATCCAGTTCAATCCCCCTGCCACAGCATGACCAACTACACCAAGTTGCACAGGAACACATCCAGGCGGGTCTGGAACGTCTCCAGAGAAGGAGACTCCACAACCCCCCGGCAGCCTGTTCCAATGCTCTGTTACTCTCACTGAGAAGGAGTTCCTTCTGATATTTATATGAAGCTGTGTTCCAGCTTGCACCCATTGCCCCTTGTTCTATCACGAGATGACCTTGAGAAGAGCCTGGCTCCACCGTCCTAACACCCACCTCTCACATATTTATAGACATTAATGAGGTCAGCCCTCCCCAGATTCAGATTAAAGCTTGAAACATGGTTCAGATTCTGATTTCAGCTCTTGCACACTTGTAGATTCTGCTCAGGTCAAGACGAGACATGTCCTATTTGCCTCTGAACCTGCTTTAGTATGGGCTTTGGACTAGATCATCTCTAGAGCTCCCTTCTAATCCCACCCATTCTGTGGCTTTCTGAAATTACCTCAGGACAGATGCTGGTGCAGCACAGAAATCAGACTCTCATACTGAATTCATTACAAGTGTCTCATGATACTCTATATTCTAATGGGTTTGTTGAGGATTTTTCTTTTTAAACTGCATGAAAATCTTACAGATTCTCATATCACACAGTCTAAATACATCTGCTAAGAGGTAAAGTTTTTTTAATGCACCCTTGGTAAATTTTCAAAGAATAAACCGTGCACAAGATTTAACAAGAAAACAAACCTACTTGGCCAAGCACTAATTTAAAAAATGGAGAAAAACTCATAAATTAAAAGATTTGTTGGTAATTCAAATGGTAGAAATATTATCCTGTCTGCAGTCTGTTATGAGATATTACATATGTTCTGCTGGGACTCAAATGAATTTAAAGAAAAGAGTGTGTAACTTCATATACTTCAAAATGCAGTTCATGTAGAGTACACATGTAATATGCACTTACTCTGATGTTTAATGCTAGAATTGAGATGTCACAGTAACTTGGAAAATTTTGAGGTTTTTCTCCCACCACCCCCAAAAAGAAAGGATTTTGGCAGATACTTCTACTGTAGTTGTTGCTATGTGTGCTGGGAGATTGCAAGAGAGCCCCAACCATTCCCTCAGTAAGGATCTCAAAACAATATGTGAATACCTAAACTGTACTCCCTAAATATTTTGATGTGAACACCAAGATCCTGAGCAACGTGGACAAAACACAGATGTTTTTTGGTTGTTTGTGGTTTTCAGTGTTTTAGAGGTTTTAAAGAAGATACATTTGACTGTGATTCCGTAGCACTGGTTTGTCTCTATACTAACTATATTCTAGAATCAGACCACCACCCTATGAAAAAATTGCTGTTAAAGGGATTTGTTTAAAATAGAGTGGTATGACCAAGGAAGAGTTTCTTCCAGACCAAACCAGACCATGTGGTCTTTGCTTTGGTTGTGAAAGCTGTAATTTTAGAGCTTTCTCTAAAAAAGTAATTTCCCTATAGGAATCTGCTACAGGAAAATGGTATGTTGATTCTAAAGCATTGGAACAATGAGGAGAGGGAGATTTCTATGTTGATAATTTGTCAATTAAGATATTGCTAGCAATAACATTAAAAAAAATAACTAAAATCTGAAACAAATCTAAAAAGTTAAGATGAAATCTTGGCTCTGCTTACATTGTAGAGTTGTGCATACTGAAAAAAAACACTGTTGTACCACAAATTGTTAAAAGCACACTAACTTTGTTTAGGAACCACAAGTGTCTTCAATGTTAACAAAAAGATTTTTCAATGTTTCTGGCTTTTAATTTACATCAGAACTGAGATCCCTGAAGAGAGGTGGTGGAGGGAGGTGTTATTTTTTAATTAGATGCCTTGAAGCAAATTATTTAGATAATCTAGGTTATCTGAGCTGTGATTTAGACTTTAATTTAGATTTATCCATTCTGAAGTTATTTAAAAAACTTAGACAATTAAATTAAAAGCTTTTAATTAAAAGGAAAGGTCAGGCATCTGTCCATTTTCTCACTCTCTCTCCTGAAGCATGTAGCCTTGTCCTGCACAGCAAGAGCTCCTTCTCCCTTTCATTTGATACGTCCTGCTGAAATTGGTTAGCTATTAGTGATGCAGTTGAATTCTGCACTCAGACTCTCAAATAAATCAGGAAAAATTCCACTGCTGCTATTTGAGATGCACCTCCAGTAGAAAACCAGCAAGACAGTCCAGAAGTTGTGGGACTTCTGTAATATATCATGATGCAAAATAAATGTAACTGGATCCCGAGGCAATTTCAGCTGTCTGAAGAGGATGGAACCAGAGATGTTAAAGTCGCAGTTGTTCTTGCCCAAACTCTGTGCTCAACTAAACTATTTACAGTGCACAGTAGTAAGCTGTAGGCATTACACATCCCTAAAGGTCTTTCTTAAAATAAAACTCCACAGCAAACACAAATCATCTGTTTCACAACACACATGCTCCAGCACAAATTAATCTGCAACATTCTACAACTTTTCCTTCATTTTCCACTTCTAAACATATAGTCAAGAAACTCTTGCCGTATCTCCTTGCTTCCTTCCAGCTCTCATTTTTATTCATGGTTGAGGAACCCTGTATTTTGCCAGTAATCTATACATTCTGCCAGAAGAAAATACATTCTGATCCTGATGTGTAGAGGCTTTGTAGCCAGTTTTCTGTGGCCACCATGACAAGCCAGGCTTTCTACAAGTCATCAGCATGCTACAAATCCCACACATTGCTTCCTTTTCAGACAGAATGGGTTTTCCTTATAAAGCATTGCATTGTCTACCTAAAATAACTCTGCCTATCTCCACACTACATAGAAAGTTACTATTTCGTTTGGAAAGCAATCTGTTCTCCTCTCTCTTGAAAATCATGGTTTTGGTTGGAAGGGACCTTAAAGATCATCTAGTTCCAGTTCTCTTGCTATGGGACCGGGTGGCTCAGATCCTCATCCATCCTGGCTTTGAAGAGTTGAACCACAACCTCTCTGGGCAACCTGTTCCAATGACTTACCACCATCAGAGTGAAGGACTTCTTCCTTATATACAATCTATATCTACTCTACTTCAGTTTAAATCCATTATGCCTTGTCTTGTCACCAACATTCCTCTGTAAAAAGTCCTTCTCCAGCTTTCTTGTAGCTCTTCTTAGATACTGCAGCTGCTATAAAGTCTTACCACAACCTTCCCATGCTGAAACACTCCAACTCTCCCAGCCTGTTGCCACAGGGCAGGTGCTCCAGCTCTCTGAATGTTTTTGTGACATCCTTTTGTGACATCCTTTTGAGGACCTGCTCAAACAAGTCCTTCTCATGTTGGGTGTCTGAATGCAATGTTAAATGATATTGGATATGCCACAGCTTCCTGATGGACCCAAATATTGATGACAGAAAATAAAGAAATAAACAGAGTGAAATTATCATCCTCATTTTCCAGTAGGATGTATATTTAGTGTTTCAATAGATAATTTTTCACAGGAAAAAACAGACAGGATCTAAGAATAACCAAGAAAGAAGTAGATACAAAATGCACTATCTTTGGCAGTAAAGAGCTTTTTAATAACATCTGTGAAGAAGGACCTCAACAATGGTAGAAAGAGTCAGAAGAAGAGAGAAAACAATTATAAATAGAAGCAAAATTATTTCAACTTGTTGAGATGAGAGAATGGTATGAAGAATTTCAGAGGATTTGAAACAGCTAAGCTATACATCAACCTGGCAGATGAAAGACATTCAAAACAATATGTATTGCAAGAAATAATGACTTCTACAGTAAGAAAACCATTCATAAAAAAATCTGTTGACACTATGGAGTGATCCGTGCAAGTATCTTTTGAAATATTCAGGGACAGATGGGGGTTTTTAAGGATATATAAAGCATATGTGCATAAAATAATAGCAAAAGGATTATGGAGTCACTCAGTAAATCAGTGGGGTACTCATCTACAACTCTGGCTACTGTAAAAGACATGCTGTAACAATAGATGGGTCTCAAAAGAATGTCATAACAACATGAAAAGACTCCATAAGAAAAGAAAATATCTGGCACGCTTATTTCACAGACGACACTCAGAAGAAAAGAAATTATAGACACATTTCAAGAGAATGAATGAGAATGTCATTGCTTTGTGATTTCTGAAAATAATTATAAAAACAAGAGGCTATTCAGCGACGTGACAGCAACAAATTAAAGGCTTAAATACATTTCTTTTTATACAATATAATAATAAAGCTGTGAAAATCATAGGCAATGAATAGTAAGGCAAGCCAAAACACTGCAGGTCTAACACACGTTAAGACTTAATATTAGATATTACAGTCGCCTTAGATGGTGTAAAAAGCAGTTAAGTCACTCTCTCAACAAAGTACTCACACCATTATAAACAGCTTGAGTTAACTGAAGAAAAAAACCCACATTGCTGGAGGTTCTCACAGATCGTTTGAACCACCTGGAAGTGACCGCTCTCAGCAGGAACAGCAGTGACATATAAGCTGCCTCCACCCCACTGATTTGTGCTCAATTACACAGAAAAACCCATGATGTTACTCCTCAAAGCTGCTAATTGACTTCACAGTGCATCCCCCACATCCTCATTTGTACAAGGAGAATTGTAAAGTGGTACTGTGTGAGACCATTCAGCAAAAGGTGGTCCACAGTGTCTTTCATCATCTCTGCCCATCTGCACCCAAGAGCTGCTCTACAGACACAGCTCAGGGCAACTACCACCACTCTTTCCTCCTACCCCTCCTATCCAATAATTGGTAAACATTTTGAATTCAAACTTAAGTCTTTTCACTGTCTACATCCTAATTCCTGAAGCTACAAATCATGGCTCTGAATCAGAACACTTTTACAGTTTTAATTTGGAACACAATTAATTGTGTATTCCTACATGAACAATACAAGCAGTTAAGGTTAGATGGATGGTTAAGAACACAGCTGAACACAGGTCTGTTTCATTATAGTTTTCCAGGCAAAATACTGTGTTTTTATTATGCATTAGAATGAATGTGATAATGAAAACATCTGTATTCTGAGTTACAGTTGAGCCTAATAAGTATTGATGCTCTACATTTACCACAGCCATGTGAATAATTTATAATGAGTACTAGAGGGGGAAATGAATTCAAGTAATAAAAAAGCAATAAAATCAGTTAATCAGTTTATCTTAATTGGATGTATATAAGTTTAAAACTGCCCAGATCCTAAGATCTACAATTATATAATAAATTATAATTATAATTAGCCTTTTTTTTTTCCTTGGACCTAAGACTGTTTGCAAGCATTCTGCCTGATCCTCTGGAAATTCAGGAGCAAAATCTAAGCCAAACGTGTTTTGCTGGATGTGCATATCCTGCAATATTGCAAGTCTTCACTAGTGAAAAATATTTTAAAGTATTTTCCAACAATTTAGCTCTAAAAGCTATGCTTTATGTATTCCAGTGTTACTTTACATTAACCTTCTCATAAACCGATTTCCAATTCACTGTTTTGGCAAGATTACACTTGGCTGTATTTATTTAGTAGAGCAAAAGGGTGTGATATATTATCAAAGAAAATTAATTTTTCACTAAAGCAAATACACCAGAGAAAATGTTGCAGTATTCACCCACACGATATTGAGCTGTCACCAAAATTGTATAATTGCACTGAGTCTTGCCCAAGTGACCTCCCATTGGGAAATGCATCTTTCCATATTAATGATGTTCAACACAAAGTGTAACTTAGACATTTGCATCTTAATGGAGCTTTGTACATGAGACTGTTTATTGAGCATGTGAGAAATACAGAAAAGAAGGTGTTAACAGAAACCTTTAGCCAGAATAAGACAGGGTTAATTAGGACATATGGAATAGGATCTGAGTAACAAGAGACATTAAAATTAACCCTGTTTATCCAGCTGTAGCAGGAAAAGGGAGGGGGTGGTGGAAATCCCTTCTTTGACCCATACAAAGGCCTTTTCTGCTATAGGATTCAAGGGCAGTATTTTCCCACTGGCACAGCTCTACCAGTGGCTGGGCATTTGCATGGATAAGGTGATGTGTATCGTGTGTGTCCATCAGTCTTTTCACTCCTTCACTAACTCCTCTCAGAAACTAAATACACACCAAAATGCTGCTGCTGGGCTGAAATGCTTCTGGCAAGGTGAAACACTTTGCTCTATAAAAGTAGCAGCATGACACTTTTGGCAAAACAGTATGAGGTTCAGGCCAAATCTATCAATACATGTCCTGATGTGCTTGTATAGACACTTGGTTAATGTTGAAGCACTTGAATAGACTTCACAGGCATACAGGGGACTCAAGAGTCCATGCTTGGGCCTGTCAGAATACTCGGGACAAGATAACTGGATGGGTGTTATGATCAATCTAATGCCGAAGTGAGAGGAAAAGACAAAATTAAGAATAGACTCTTTGAGGTTTGAAGCAGAGTGCATCACAGTTTGATAATTCTCTGTATGCTTTTCAGACTCTGTGGTATCTTTTTGTTGGAATAGGATATTAAAAGATATTTTTCTTTCTTTTTAAATAAATCAGGCTTGGCAGGTTTTTTTCCTGTTTGACTTTTGTTCTTAAGTATTTTAAATATATTCCTCCTTGATAATTTCTCTGGATAAAGGAATTCAGTCCTGAATCACAGAAAGATATTTCTGCTAGCTCCTCAGATGTTACTGCTATTTCCACAAATTTATAGTTTATTACAAAATCAAGGCAAGAACAGAGTGGATTTCTCCTCAGTCTGGTATTTCAGACTTGGAAAAGGGTTTTTTTGTGTGTCCTAAACCTTTGCTCTGCTCTTTGGTGTAACAAAATCCATAGCTCCTCCCTATAAACTTTTATTTCTAGTCCCAGACCTTCACACTTACAACAACACTATTAGCACCACATTTCAGAGCAGATTTTAAAAATGCAGGCTAAATTAATTTCTAAGAAAATATGGTTGCTTTACTAATTATTCAAAGGCTCTTTCTCAAAAATTGTTTCCTCTTGCCCTTATTAGGTTGGTGCCAGTAAACATGTAGTTTACTCTGTGTAAGCAGAACTGCATTTCACTTATTGATATGAAGCCTCAGCTTGCCCAGCAGTAAAGTATCTGTCATCCTAAAGGAAGCAAAAAGACAAAAGTGACAACCAGCACATATGACAAGGACAGGATACCAAGATTGCTACTGTCTTCCTAGGTCATAATGCTGCTAAAACATATAAGCAGAAAAGAGAATATTGAACTGAAATATCAAACCCTTCTCAGCATAGAAGCAATGGCTGCATTGTACACTTCAAAAATCAAAAATTCTGCAATACAACCACAAACTCCTGTTTGGAGCAAACAGACTGAAAGTTGTCTTCAGCACATCACTACCTACCAGCCACTATTTACATGGCAACTACTTAGAGGAATCAGAAGCATCACTCTTTTTAGAAAACCTTCTGTTCTAAGAATGAAAGGCATCTGTCATATGCTTCTCATGATGGTAGGTGCCTCAGCTTATTACCAGCAGGAGAACAAAGGAGGCATTTTGCCCCAAGAATGAAGCAACAATAAACTTGCTCCCATTTCTTCCTCTATGAGGAGGCACATTTCTTTTTGATCTAACAAGCATAACACCAACATGAGCAAACCTCGTTCAAAACTTTTGCAACCCTAAGGCATGTGAGTGCTTGAACATTGAGAATTATGGCAACATTTGTGGGGAGCTCATAACTTTAGGACTGCAGTGATTTATTGGTAGCACTGACAGTTGCCTGGGTTGCTTGCCATGATACAGGCCAGTTGCATTCGTGATAGATTGAGGTCATTGAGGGGGAGTGGGATAGGTCCTGTCATATATCCTTCATCAGGTTTTCATTTGTCTGTGAGTTAGGATTGTGGTAGCAGTGGGTAAAGGGTCTCATCCGAGTGTTTATTTTTCTAGCATGAAGGGCTCTGTTCATTAAACATACATGTGTTTGATACCTGAAAAGGAGACATCAGCATGGGGGATTTGTGACACAACTCACTGACCTGTGCTGCCAGTCAAATTTCAAAAGTAAAATATATAGGGTTTGAAAGTTTATAAAACAAAAAAATAAAAAGACAGAAAGACAGAGCACTACAGGTCTTTGAACAGTCACATGGGCAGATCTTTGAAATTGTTGTGCCCACCACATGTGTACTCTACCTCATATAGCATACTTTTTCCAGACCACCACTGAGTCTGCATGCTTTGTTTGGCAGTGCAAAATCCTGCAATAAATGGACCCAGGTTCCATCTCCACTGAAAAGATCAACAATACTACTCATAACTGCAAAATGCTTCTGTTGAATGGATTTTTTTCTTCTCTACCTTAAATTCACAGGCAAACAAGTAAAATAGGCCACAGTCAGACATAGGTTCTGGGCCCCTCAGTTCAAGAAGGATACAGAGGTGCTGCAAGGTGTCCAGCATAGAGCAACAAAGATGATGAAGGAAGGAGAGCACCTCCTTTATGAGGCAAGGCTGAGGGAGCTGAGTCTCTTGAGCTTGGAGGGGGCTGAGAGGTAACCTCATTCATGTATACAAATATGTGAGGGGTGAGTGTCAGGAGGATGGAGCCAGGCTCTTCTCAGGGTCATCTGGTGATAGGACAAGGGGCAATGGGTGCAAGCTGGAACAGAGGAGATTCCATATAAATATCAGAAGGAACTTCTTCCCAGTGAGGGTAATGGAGCATTGGAACAGGCTGCCCAGGGGAGTTGTGGAGTCCCCTTCTCTGGAGACATTCAAGACCTGCCTGGATGTGTTCCTGTGCAACTTGATCCTGCTGTGGCAGGGGAATTGGATTAGATGATCTTTTGAGGTCCTTTCTGATCCCTAATGATTCAATGATATTGAATAGGCAATCATGATGAAAACTCATGATTTTTAATTTTAAAGCATCATTCTATCAAGTGTATGAAAAACATTTCCTCAACTGAATGGGATTTTCTTGAAACAGGTAACCTCGAAACCTGTAACCTTTTAATTCATTCTGTTCCTTTACCTTATTCAGTCAATAGGCCATCCCAGAAATTAATAAAACAAACAGGAATATTCTACTTTTACCTCTATATTCTCTAAATACACCTGGAAAATCCAAATAACCTTGGATATCATGAAAACAGTGTACATTCACCAAGGGCTCCAGCACTGCATCCCATGACTTGGAAAAAATCAGTAGTTGCAAATCAGTGAGCAACATGGATTTTTGCAATTCACACATTTATTAGTGAGCCTGTTTATATACATATGTGTAAAGAATTTTCTCCAATGAGAGCCAATGGAGAGGCGTTGTTGTGTCCTAGTGCCTGACACACTATTGTCTTTGGTAAGAAAAAAGGCAGTTCTGGCATTGCACATAATCCTTCTGATAGCACATACAGCTGGAGAATAAGCATTAAAGTACAGCCCAGATACAGCATTTATCTGTGTAGCTTTGTTTCTTCTTGGGATATGACAGGATAATGAGCACTCATTAAAATCAGTCCCTTTTTCACACATCTCTAGTGGCAACACAATGCTCCAGGTGTGTTTCACACAGCACTAATGATGTGAACTGACAATGTCTAAAGGGGATGGTCATCTCACATTAGCACCATCTGATACAGATATTAAATAGTGAAGATATCTTACTCTTGGCAGCCACAGTATCCAAACTTTCCTATTCTTTCTGCAATGCTATCGCTGTTTTCACCAAAGGACCTCACAGACTGTTGTTTTTGCTATTGCCTTGATGAGGAGCTCTCTCCTGAAATCTTACCCTTGAGGAGCAGGATGACTTCTGCTTACATGAAGTCAGGGTATCTCTGCTGAAATCAATATAACTTCATCTCTGCCAGAGAAGTTTATCACCTATTCACACCCGAACTCAGGGGTTTCTCTTGCTACATAATTAGGTAATCAGGGAAATATAAAAACACGTAGGAATCCTTTATGTATTGAAGGAGCTAATAAGGCCTGAACCTGCTCCTATTTGAATTTTATCAGATAAACAAAAAGGAAAAATAATTACATACAGCTTAAACATATGCTTCCAATTTTCTCAGAACTAGTAAATGGAAAATACTGCTCTGCCATTAACCATTTTCATATTTATTCTGCAGTATTTAAGGTTAGACGTAGGTCACATTTCTGTAGGAACTATTGTGAAAACAAAAATTAATTGTGCTGTAGTCTGATGCTTATTAAATCCATAGCATAAAAGAAGCCCCCAACAACTATTTAAATACACTTTTAGGCATTCATTTCAGAGTCAGGATTGAGTCTGTCATCCAAGCCAACTGCAATCCAAGCAAGAGGGAGACAAATAATCAGTCTCTCAAAGCAAGTCCCCTTCCTTGGCTTCCCTGTTACACAAGAGACATGAGCTACATGACCCTTGTATTTAAAACTTTGCTGCTAGTAATCAGACTGGATATCCAAGACTTGCCATGCAAGGCTTCAGGTTTTCTTGTTAGGGGAAAATGTAACTTATAACAGCATATTCACAAATCTGCTCCCTTTTATTTTCGAGAAATCAGAACTGCTGTCCATGAGTCAATTGTTGGTTTGGTGCTGTTTTTCTGTTTCTGTGCATTATCCAACATTTCTAAGATAGTGTACGTTTGTTACTGGTGGACCCACTTGCAGATGTAAAACACCCACAACACTCAGCTGGTTCCAGCTACTTCTATTGTCAGCTCACCAGCTCACAGTGATACAGGCAATAGCTCCACTTTTGAAACAGTCAGTGCTGGATGGTAGATGTAAGTCTGATGTACCCTATGGGCTGAACTCTAACAGGTACTAGTATTTTGATGACAACAGAACAGGGAAAGTCAGACTGTAATCAAAGCTAGTAATTAAGGATCTTTCCAGTTTAGTTTTTACAAACATATCAGTTAGATCAGAATTTGTCCAATTTTGTTGAAAACTTTGTGTATTTTTAAGAACATTGTACTCTGCAATGGATCTATGAGAGCCTCGTTGCTCTCTTATTCAAATTACTAACTTTTAATTTGCTGTGCTAAGGAATTTTGGAAGCTGTTGTATTTGACACTTACAGGGATCTGTTTGATTTAATGCCTGTAATACAGGTGAGTCTAACCATTATGCAATGGTATCAGTGGTTATTACAACAGCAGTTATAATTTTCATGCACATGGGTTTAGGAAGATTCTTCCTACTTTAGAGCTACGCTCTACTAAGAGGAAATTTCAGTCCCTTAGATTTTCTCACAGACCTCTGAAAGTCAAAGGAATGAAACAGCAGCCCAAATTTTAGTATATGCCAACTTTTAAGTCCATAGAGAAAATGGGAACAGAGAGCATGTCCTCAGACTACATTTGGTAGTCTTTGATCTAGTCTTCCAGGGAAGATTTTCCTTTTCTTTTGAAAGTCTCCTTTGAGACAAGGAGATGTATTGTGTATCATTCACCAAACAGTAAGTTCAGCGGTGATGTCACCCACAAAAAATGCAAACAGCAGCTGAGTTAGGTACCAGGAGCTACCCACTTTGCCATGCCAGACAGCGAGATGTCCACATGTGGTTCCTTTGCATCAGATATTTCGTGCATTTCTTATTTCCTAAATTAGGTGATCATCAGTTTTCAATGGCTTGTTTTGACCTTATTCAATGGAAAATGAGGTGCTATTCCTGGCATGCTTATGAACCTACTGTTTAGTCCTAAAAGTTTTGCAAGAAAAGGGATAATAAATAGTTATTCACTTCCACTGAATAGCTTTGTAGATTATGTGCTGAGGGCAGTAACAGCTGCTTCTCGTTACCAAAAAGGCCTCCTACCATGTGTACTGCTAACACACCGAGCTAAGGTCAAGCCGAGTAGCAGGTTTTTTTCCCCCAACATTGTTTAAAAGCTTTTAAATAAAACCATATTAGAAATACAGTCACCTCTGGTAACAGATTTTGAAAGCAAAGTTAGATTTGTAAGGCTTTTTTTAAAAATCTTCTTTGTTTCTGATTTGGAAGGCTTTTTCTTCTCTGTGTTGAAATACTGCTCTGCCTTTATGCTGCTAAACTTTGGAGATTCTTTTCCCTTACAGTTCTTGAAGGCTTTATTCATCTCCTGCTATATGTTTTTCCCCTACTCAACTTTTCCTTCACAAGTGCAATATCATAATCCAGGTTAATGATTGTTCTGAAAAGTCACATGCTGGCATTTATCCCTGCAGTGCAGACAGCAGGTCTTGCCCATTCCCATCCATGTGAAACACATGCTGAGCTCCCAGGTCTGCCCAGGATAGGAGGCAGGCATCCTCAGAAAGCAGAGCTGACCCAAAATCAACACAGAGTAACAGATGAGGACAATAGCTTCCTGCAAAAAGGTATTTTGACGCCAGCATGTCTCCCTCGATGGATGCTTTGAGAAGGGATTAGCACGCATCTGAGCTTGTCCCATACTGTGGCTGCTCATTAAGGGGCTTCTCTAATTCATGGGTAAGATTGTGCAACCAGTTGGAACTAAGAACTGCACTTCTCACAGAGGGTTCATCCTTAAAGATATGGCATAAAATCACCTCTGTCCTAGGGGTGGTCCTTTTTTTAGTTATTATTCCTTTAATTCAAAAGGAATGCATGAAAATAAAGCAATCCATTGCACAACCTCCTGACCTGTAACAGAGAAAGGCAATGCATATAAAGAGACAATCTAAAGACACAGCTCTGCTGTGGTTTCTAATTAGGAGGGGTCTTTTAGAGGCTGGTAAAGTGCATGTAAGCAAGCAGATATTCTTAACAAATCTACAATTAGTACTACTGACTTATAACCCATGATAATACTTATTCCTACGTCAAAATGCCCTCATTACACATATAGTACAAAAAAGTGCATGGATCTTTTTCCCACTTGTTCCCCATTGGTTCTCAAATGGGAATAAGGAATAACAATTGCAGTTAATAAAGCAGCAAATATTTAGATGTAATCACCACCTAATTCCAGAATGATGTTTTACTTTTGTGGAAAAACTGATCAGACAATATAATGAAACTTATTCACTCCCTACTTTTCTGCATTTCCAATTCCACCTGCCAAGCCTTCCACCCTGCCTAAAATCAATGTAACTAATGGCATAAGACTGTAAAAAGCTGATGGTTTTTATGTGGTAGCATTTCTTGTTAGATCACCAGTTCTTCCCTACTTTGACAAAGGTGACTTGGTGTTTACTCTCAGAACTGAATTCTACTAAAAGAGCAGGAGTAAGGAAAATACAGATGGAGGTGTTTGAAGGGAACCACTCTAACCTCTGAGTTGCTGCATTCCAAGAGGTATCACGCATTCTGTGTTCAGTCTTAAGTAGCTCAGAACTTTTAGAAAATTAATTTTCTGCTTAAAAAAAATCAAAATACCATGAGAAACTTTCACGCAATGTACAGAAATTTAACCAAGTTACTGCTTGTGCTACAGCAGCTGGTACAATGTCTCTCTACCAGCTGCCTATCATCTCTCACGAGCTGAATTTTCGTAGAATCCCAACACAACAAAAACAGAAAAGCGGCAAAGATTTCTAGTGCATTAAAAAGTTCTCAAGATATTTACAGCTCACATAACTTCTGTAGGACTTTCAGCAGTTATCACTATGTTTTTTATTTGAATTCAAATAGTTCTAAGTACAGTCCCAAATGGTTTGGTTCACTCAGCCATGACTAGGCTGGAAAATTATCATAAAGTGTTGGATACCAAACAAAGGAAAGAGAGTAATGCATTCTGCTAAAACAAATGAAACCTAGATGAAAAGAAAAACCTGCCTTGTTAGGGAAGACCTCTCAGAAAGTCTCAGTTTGAAGCCAATATAGACAACAGAAAGTAAAGGGCATGCACACTTTTTAAAGACTACAATAATTTTTTTAAACATGGACTGAACAAAGAAAAAGACATCTCATTCTGGTCAACAAATCTTGTTCATGATAACCCCCACTAATGATAAGAACACGCACTGTTTGTTGTCACAGAAGGCAAGACTGACTTTAATGTTCTCTGGCAATGGTTTGGTAGACATGATCGTAAATCCCTACCGTTCATCTCTGCCATCAGCTTTAACATGAAAAAATACTACAGATGGAGAGATGCACCAAAGCCTCCCATCTTCAAAGTAGATTGAAGAGCCTTTTGTTGGACTCTGAAGTGAGCTCATTATATTCTCTGGCCTCTGCTCAGCATTTGACACCATTCATTCTCTCTGCAGTACTTACCTACTTCATCAGCTCCACCCATGAGCATGGTCTACATATCCTCAAAGCAGTCTCTGGGACCAACATCAGCAGTGTGGAAGACCAGTAAAATGCAAGAGGCAATTCCTCAAGAACCTCACATTTAAAAGCAGAGCTTTCTCCCTAAAGCTACCATTGCCAAAAGGAAGATGAAAGGGGCACAGATAACCAGGTAATAGAGGTGCATGATGGAAAAAAAACAGATAGAAGAATGAAAAGTAGATAGCCAGCAGATTTAAGCAAGCGATACTTTAAATAAAATCTTAGTAAGGTATCAGACCAAAGTAAGAATAACACCTTGTCTACCACAAAGGAATAGATTTCACGTTATCTGGTTGCAGAATTAGATACTGCAGAATACCTAATAGATACTCTGCCATCAACCATGGGGGACATTAAGAAAGAGTTGCTACTTCTAAACCAAAGTATTAATAAAATAATTCAAAGAATAACTGAGTTCTTTATATATAGATGAACTGGCTTGTAACAGAGTTCTGAATTATGATGACATTTCAAAAATCCAGGGAAAAAAGGAGTACTGTGATAGAATTCAATAAGTATACTTAAGATACCATGGGAAATCATAGCCCAGTTAGCATGATTTTGATCTAAACAAAATATTTGGAAGGTTGATATAGGAGTTATTCACTTAGAAAGCAGCACTGTAGTTAACATCATTGTCAATTAGATTGATTTTATGGGAAATTCATCCTGCCAGGAAAACACAATATTTTTTTAATAAAAGTGAGAGTATAAATATGGCAGATAAAAGTAAATATATTCACATTATATAAAGAGATGCACTAAAGCAGTTGCTTTAGTGTTCCCAACTCAGGCCATGGAAACGTGTAATGTACAGTTTCTTTAGTGACCACAACCGTGCAGCAGCCACTCTAATAACCTTCAAGTGCTTCTGCTGCTTTTCTCTCAGCAGCCACGTATTGTCCTCCATATGATGGTTTAATATTTTTTTCCATTCCAGAAGACCATGTTGCAGAATTCATCATGTGATATTTCTGAGGACAAAGGCTAATGACTAATAAAATGCTCAGACCCCTCTGAATTCCTACTGTGACTTATATACCAACTCTAAAACCTACTGTGTAGACAAAACAGTGTAAAGCGTTCTTCACATTAAAGATAACAAAAAAGTGGTTATGCTTTAGTGTTATTAACACTCCTTAGCTGGAAGCTAACCCTTGTGTTTATGTCTCCTAAAACTACAAGAAAAATTCTCAGATTTTTGAACACAGCTTGCATCAATTCTGTATAATTTTTAACTAAAGCATCATTATCTCTGAGAAAGAAAAAGCAGTAATTTCTGCATTTGAAGAATGTAAGTGATCCATAACATAGCACTGGAGGTTTGGAAATCTAGGAAAACACTAAAAGAAAATTCTCCTTTAAACATACATGTACCTTTCATGTATCTGATGGAACTCTGTAATCAGAAGAAGTCTCACATGTTTACCTTATGATGCAATAGACTTCCTTACCCCCGCTTACACTTGCATCCTACCCTACAATTAAAGACCCATATATAATTTTCTGGCATCATGAAAAGCTGCTAAGAAAGAAAATAATGAAGCATAAAAATGCATGGAAATCCAAGCCACAAACCACAGTACCTCTCTCAGTAAGTAGTAAGCATGACAAAATCATTTAGAAAGTGGGGGAAAGGTTTGCAACCTAGTTAAGAATTTTCATGGTCTAAATCTTATTTTCTCTTTCCTCTTTGAACCTTTACCAGTAGGAAGGATTTGTCCAAAATTGGAAAATACAGTCTGGGTAAATCAACTACACTGTGATGAACCATGATACCATAAATATAATTCTGATCTATGTGGTTTGGAAATGCAATTTAGAAAGACATTAGTAATTAATAATTCTTGCATTTCATGAAGGAAAACATGGGTTTTTTTCTAAATATTCCTAGAACACTCCTGATTTCCAGACATACCACAGCATTCAGTTAACACAGTAAAAGCTATATGGCTTCATTCCTATTGCAAAACTCTATTGTGCTCATATTCCCTAGGCTCAGTAGTCACTGAGTGCCTCTGCATTTCTGTGGATTTATTATGGAGAAATGAAATACTGATCATGTAATCTTTGTCAAAACATTTTTGATTTCAACAAACTTTTACAAAAGTCTTTTGGTTTTAATTTTATAGAACTGTTAGACTTTTGGATAAATATTTTTTCTTTTAGATAGGAAGGGTTTAGAATTAAGATTCTCATTGAAAAATACAGGGAGTTGTTATTGTAATATTTATGTTAATCACTGTCTTTATTCATAGAATCATGCAATATTTTGGGTTGGAAGTGGTCTTTAAATGTGCAATACCTGTTCAGTGCCATCTTCAAGTAGGTCAGTTGCTCCAAGACACATACAGCTTTAACTGGAGTGGTTAATGCTTAAGATTAATCCAAACTAGATATCTTCTTGAAGATCTACTGATTTCTTTTTTGCATGTGGAGATTATTTTCCTGTAATAAGATGTGGCTCCATTCTGCACCTGCCTTAAAAAAAATATTAATGAGAAAATATTATGTGTTGCTCATCCAGTCATTTAATTTTGTTTGGTACTTCAACAGTCTTTTGAGGTTGCAAACAGGATTCATTTATTCTGGAAGTACATATGATGTTGATTTATCTAAAAAAATTGAAT
This sequence comes from Upupa epops, assembly GCA_013397515.1. Taxonomy (NCBI): domain Eukaryota; kingdom Metazoa; phylum Chordata; class Aves; order Bucerotiformes; family Upupidae; genus Upupa; species Upupa epops. The sequence continues at coordinate 58,761 of VZRI01001454.1, forward strand.
TCCAGTGAGAGTTCTGCAGCAGAAAATGTATTTAAAATAACATAAATCAACTGAAATCAGTCAAAAATAATAAAGGAAGGAATTAAGAAATTTCTGTCTCCCTCTCTTCACTTCTCACTTGAACTCATCCTCTCAGAAAACAAAAAAAAAAAACAAAACCAAAACAAACAAAACAAAAGAAATCCAGCACCAGAAGAACCCACCTTTAATCCTATATTGGAAGATGCTCAAGCCTTTTCCACCCATATTCACCATGCAATTCAGCCACTCAAGACACAATTCATGAAGCAGCATGCAAAACGTTTGAGCTGGATCACTTTGTGTTTTCACCTACTGCTGATCATTTGCTGTGGATTGTCTCCCATGAACAGAAAAAAAGGTGTGGTAGAGGTGAGTAGGTTTTTTTAGGTTTATGGCTGCATGACACCACAACAAGTAGTGAAAAAAATTATTTGCACATGGAGTACAAATTTTAAATCCCATTGCTGCTTTCCATGGATCCTAATCACTTGTGGTCAGGCACCTAGTTTTGGCAAAAGCTATGTCATAACAGTAGCTTTTAGGCCTGACATTCAATACATCCAACAAACTATCTGAAAGCCAATGAAGCAGTTTAGTTGGAAAGACAAACCACATGGTTGCTGAGCAGAGACATATAGGACTGTGGGAGGAAAATTAGAAAGCGCTACTTCTCCAAAGCGGATTCCCTGGCCAAAAAATTAGAAGCATTTTATATTAAAAAAAATATTATGTGGAGGTAAAGAGTGAGCCACTGAACTCAATGCTCGGTGAAGCATTCCCAGAAATGTATGCTAAGTATGTAACCTATCACCTAGAGAGAACACATGACTCGATCCTGCCCCACTGACATTGCAGCTGGTATTTTGCACGCAGCTAGAGTAGGTGATACCTACCACTCTCCGCTCCCCCTGATGGAACACAGCTCAGGAACAATTTCTGGGGATATCTGACAATTGAAGTGACCACCACCCCAAACTTGAGATAATATCCAGAATATGGCAAATGTTCCCCATATGGAACATTATCCATAACCTATTAGAAAGGTATTTTCTCAAAGAAATTGTTTTGTCATGTTGTTAAACTTGTAGTGTATTTAAATGTAGATAAGCAAAGTGTTTTATCAGGCATATTGTAATACTTCTGGACATATCTTTTCATAGATAACTTACAATTCTCAGCTACATACAAGCATCATTGCTGAGTTCAACTGACATTCTTTCTGGCACAAATATTATCGAAACCAAATTAACTCTGAAAACTTTAAGCTGTGGTTTTCTGAGGCCAAAATACAAGTGGAACACAGTAGAGTTTCCAGCTCTTACCATCTTGATGACAAAGAAACTTTCTTCTGGATCTTACAGAAGTATTCATGCCTCCATATGTAAACAGCTCCACACAGAATCTGAACATGGAATTAGGCCAACACAAAAAACCATCCCAACAGAACCACAGGCTCTTTCTCTGTTAATCAAGGATACAGCTGCAGTCCTTCAGATTCCCCGTTCTCGTGGAGTAAGAGAGTGGTGTTGGCTATCTTGCCTTGGAAGATAGGCCATCTCCCTGCCTTAGGATGTATGTTAAAAAGCATGATATGCACAAACTTCTGCCCTTTGGATGCATTCTGTCCATATAAGAAAGGTAACAAAAGTCTTCTTAAATACTGTTGAGGGACTGAAGATTGAAGCTAGACACAGTTTGTCTCCTATTTATCTACATTTGAAGAATACACTGCTGGAATACAGAGGTGCTTACTGCAACATGTCACCTGAGAGGAACAAAAAGGCTTGTGAGAGAAGACAATGCAGTCTCATAATGTCTAAAACTGAGCACCCACAACCACAAGTGTATTCACCCTTAAAATTCTCTGCTGAGTATGCCTGTAACAGATACAACACTTCTAACAGAATGTGGAAATATCACTTACGCACCAAGAGAGGAGTCCACAGCTGGGGAAAAAAATAAAGACCAAATTCTTTTAGAATGATTAAACCACATTCAAACTGTATTACTATTGTCTACATTTTCTAGCAGCCATACAGCTAAAACTCCAATTTCTCAAGCATTTCTGATCCACACTGAATTCCACAGGGCTTAGGGTAATCATTAACAGCCAGAAAGGATGAATGCTGTGAAGTCCAGAGCTTGCAATCCTCTTAAGACTGCTGTTCGAGTTTGCAAACTCGAATGACCCTATAAAATTTCATTCATTGCATTTAAACAATTTTTATCTCCCCAAAGCAATTCAATTTAAAATCTGTGTGTGTTAGAGACATGGATAATTCTGTATATATTCCTTCAAGATGTCTGCACTACCATAAAAGTGAATGCTACATGTATCGAATTTGAGATGTTCATTTCTTTTCATTTTTCTACCTATTTTTATGGGAAAGATGAGAATTAGCCATCCTTTACATTTTCCCATTCTTTCTAATTCTCTGTTACTCAACACTCCATATGAAAAACATAAGCTCAAGAGCATTTCTGTTCTAACTGAACATTTAAACCTCTTGTGTTGTCAAAATTAGGCAAAGACAATACAATAATTTCTAATCAAAAGTTCCTAAGTATATTTGATTTAAAAAAAAAACAACAGCCATAACTTAGGACAGATGTTAAAATCCCCATCACTGCAAAATCAAGTATCCTTGATACAGTACACAGCACAGGTTTTGCCATAGAGATATTGTGGCTGGAAATTCACAGTGTCTGACAGCCCTGTGTTAACAACATTACCATTTACTTGAAAAACATGCAAGACATACTTGCATAAGAGTTTTAGGAAGTATGATTCAGCAGCTGGTTAAAGTGTAAGATATTTTAGATGTAACTGACATACACAAAACTTCAGTGAAATACAAGGAATATACACATTGCTCTTTTTATAAGCTTTGAGAACAAATTTCTGGATTCACAACACAGGACAGCCAATAGTTTATGTGTTACCAAGATGATATTCCCTCTGTTGGAACAGGCTGCATTAAAATTTGAATACTCAGAAGCTGTCTTCTTATTCCACATCATCTGCATACAGGACATATGTTGCCTCTGCATTGCAAAAAGCCACAAGTGATTTCTGAGCCAATAAACCTCCATAAACTGAACAAAATCCTGGAGGCAAAAATCTTGGAAGAACCAATATCTAGGCAGCACTCAGTGGAAACACCACAGAGAGATTGATTATAGCTCGCTGAAACAAAGTGTGTTCCCAGGGTTCATCTCCTTGGATACATTTTTCAACCACATGGCCTATTTATCATTCCTTTCATCAGGGACATATGTAAAGAAACTTTCAGCAGTTTATAGATTCTTTTTACAAAATCTGACATGGCAGTCAATAAGAAGAAATCGTTCATTTGTTACAAAATGTAAACGAATGATGGGTTCTTCATCCATAGAATCATAGAATCACTAGGGATCAGAAATGACCTAAAAAGATCATCTAGTCTAATTCCCCTGCCACAGCAGTATCACCTAGACCAAGTCGCAAAGGAATGCATCCAGGCAGGTCTTGAACATCTCCAGAGAAGGGGACTCCACAACCCCCCTGGGAAGCCAGTTCCAATGCTCTGTTACTATCACCGTGAAGAAGATTCTTCTGATATTTTTATAGCCTCTGTTCCAGCTTGTACCCATTGCCCCCTGTCCTATCACCAGATGACCTTCAGAAGAGCCTGGCTCCACCTTCCTGACACCT
>VZRI01001454.1:62613-76000 GCA_013397515.1 Upupa epops
AGATGCTGTTGGCCTTCTTGGCCAGAAGAGCACATTGCTGGCTCAGAGTCATCTTGCTCTAGTCACTAGGTCCCCCAGGTCCCTTTCTCCTACACTGCTGTCCAACAGGTCAGTCCCCAACCTATCCTGTTCCCTGGGGTTGTTCTTGCCCAGATGCAAGACTCTACACTGACCCTTGTTGTACCTTGTTCAGTTTCTCTCTGCCCAGCTCTCCAACCTGTCCAGGTGTCACTGAATGGCAGCACAGTCTGCTGTCGGCAACATGCAGGAGCTCTGATCATCTTCTCTTATTGTACCTCCAGCCAGCAAATTAGCACAGGTGTAGGCAAAGCCCCACTATCCACCATTTTTTCAAACTAACCAAACAGTTGCTGTGGAGTGTCAAGAGGCAACTTTCTGCTCTGAGGGGGTATTCATAGAGTGAAGAGACATAATTTCAAAAGGATAAACAAATATGAGATGTTCAATTCATATTTAGCCCTGGTACATGGCAGTGAATACACCAGTCTGTGTTCATAAGTGAGTATATTTGTTAAGACTGCAGTCATAAATTAAATCCATGACACATGTATCCACATGCCTATGAATCCAGATCTGGATTACTTGTTCCACACAAATTCTAAATCAATTTAGTCTCATATATTTATAAGGAGACACTTTACATTTTCAGGTGTATCTTATACAGAATGTGTGTCCTTGAAAGGAAATGCATACTTGCATTGTGCAGTGACATTTCTTCCCATACTATGAAACACAAGCAGTAAATGGAACCTAGACAAGTTAAAAATATCAGCTGGGGCCTTTCATTGAATGAATTATATCAGAGGAACAGCAGTTTCCACACAGGAAGAAGTCAATTTATAATTGTCTTCTTAAAAGCTAATTCACTGATTAGTACATATTTTGCACAAACAGCAGAAAAGTTTACAATTTTGCCTTCAATAACTTATACAGTGTCACAGTCCTTAGTTCAGGTATTGTCCCCCCCCACCCCACCCGAAGTGAACATATTAAAAAGCAAACAAACTTTTGCTTCATGTTCCTTTGGTGCTATGAACTGTGATGACACTCATAAGACTATGGGACAGTTTGTACTACCTTCAGGCACTTGTGAACTGTGTGTTTAAAAAATAAGCCTAAATTAGTGGGATCTTGACATAGGGTACCAGTCACGTTACCCAAGCCTGCCATGTAGAGTAATCTGTTGGAAATTTAACAGAAGTCTCTGTTCCAAATGTTCACAGTAAACCACCATCATCATGAGAAGGTGAAATTCCAAGAATTCTCTCTTCCGTTGAATTCCTTAAAGTTCACCTGCTTGTGATTCTGCATGACCACTGCAAGATATGTTTCATCCAACATAATTGGGTTTTCTGTGATTGCATTCAGAATAGCCCTAAACACCTTGACTAAACACAAAGATCTTGTCTTAGGGAATAGTTCTGCATATTAAATACACAAATGTTTACAAATACGTAAAGGTGACAGAGCACTGGAATGGGCTGCCCGGGGAGTTTATGGAGCCAAATTCTCTAGAGATGCTCAAAACCTGCCTGGATGTGTTCCTGCTCTGGGGATCTTGCTCTGGCAGGGGGATTGGGATGGATGATCTTTCGAGGTCCCTTCTGATCCCTAAGGTGATTCTATGATTCTTTAAATTTGTCTGTGCACAGCAGGAGCTTCAGAACCATCCAACATCCACATTTGAAAAACTGAACCAGTTAGGCTTATACTGAGAGTAGAAGATGGCTGGGAGATCAGTCAGACCCCTTGAGTGAGGGTAGTCCACAGTTTCGACCTCTCCATAATCTCAGCTCTGCAGAGGTAAGAGTCTTGGACCACATAGAATATGAATGCTTCAAGTGCTTCAGATGAGTATGCAGGCACAGAGTTGATACACTGCTTTACCACCATTAAGATAAACAGTTTCATAGCACTTGCCAAGCTACAAGGTTGTGGTACTAGATAAGATTAATTTTTTTTAAAAGTTCTGTAAAAAGGTTCAATTAAAAAACACATTTTCCCCTTTAATTCCTCTCAAGGTCATGGTTGTGTTAAACTTGTGTATACTAATGTTTGTAAGCCTGCAGTAAATGACTGTTCTAGTCTTGTTCTGGTCCGTGTTGCCCAAACAGTAAAATTTGTACCAGGAGATGACTACAGCATATCTAAACTTCTCTTGATGTTTATCTTAATTCACATGGTATTCTAGTCATATCCACCTATTTCAATACTCTTAGAGTTGCTATTCTGGTTTGGTTTACATTTTTCTTTATTTAATTGGCCTGGGAATAAAGTATAAAATACCTAGAAATGGATACTGAGACTTTGGAACCCCAAATTCTTTTTCCCTGACTCTGCCACTGACTCGCTGTGTACTTTTGGTCATTTCATCAGGAATAATGACGGTAAATGGCTGAGTGCAGTCCTTGTGAGAAAACTTTTGGTAGAACCTTTAAAGTCTTAGTATTATGTGAAAATAATATGTAGCCATTAAATAACCAGACTGCAATAAAAATCTGTGTGCCCACTTACTACACTGTTCTACAAAAGCAATTATTTAGTACAACAACTGAAACTCTTTCTTAGCATTTCCTAGAAGATAACAGAGAGAGCCTGCATAGATTGTATTTATAAATTTATTTCAGATACATAACAGTATAAATTATATGATCAGACCCCACAAGGAAATTATTTTTACTGCCATCATCCTACAATAAAACAGGAGTGAAGCTATACTGGCACTGTACACATCATAGATCTTGAAAATTTACTGTTGAAATTCTGGGAGTAAGGATTAAGCCTTTTATTCCATTATATTCGTTTTGCTTTGTTTGAGTTTTCTTTCAGAAAAAATATGGGAAAGGTGGACTTACTGAAAGACCATCGGGGGACTTGACATTAGGAAAAGGTTTTTCACTGACAGCATGATCTGGTTTTGGAACGGGCTGCCCACAGAGGTGGTCAAGTCACCATCTCTGGATGTGTTCAAGGTTAGGCTGGATGAAGTGCTGAGTGGCATGATCTAGATGTTAGGTGTTAGGTTTACTTGGTTTGTTTGGATTTAGGTTGGACTGGATGATCTTCAAGGTCTTTTCCAACCTTATCGTTACTGTGACCTGGCAATGTCAGAAAAAAAGCTATCATGCATGACGTAGTCTCAGTTCTTCGTGTCTGAGTACAACACAGGGCTCAGAGCAAAGAGTATGCTCCATCACAGCAGTACACTTCAGAAGTATGGAAAATCAAGATCCAAAGAGTCCTGGCAATGGTGGATCATTCTCGTCTGTTGCAGCTTTATTCCTCACAGGACAGATACGGGGAGAAAAAGGATCAGAGCCACTGCAGAACAATGGACTTGATGTCAAGCAGCACTGTTGAAAACTTTTCAAGTTTAAGAAAATAATGAAGTGAGTCTAATAAGCTGAGCCTTTCCCTTTAATTTATTTTGGGACTATATCACATAACAGGAAAGGAAATCAAAAACATTTGTCTGCCTAACACAAGCACAAAACACATTTAATGGCTTCCGTTACTCTGAAATGTATTTGATGCAGTACTACTAGAGGCAAAAGCATACATTTCACTTATTTTTTTATGGGAGTGAATCAAGGATTGGTGAATAAGGACTCAGCAATATTATGGGAAAAGCAGGAATGGAGTCACAACAGAAATGCTTGTCTTAATGCTGCACACCTGCTGTCAAAAAGGTGTGTCAGAAATTTACGTAATTCTCATTCACGGATTCAACTCTGATTAACTTTACTAGAATAGTTGCCAGTGAAATAATATCTTTCTCAAATTTGCAGAAATGTCTCTGAAAACACATTCACATCAGCTGGAAAACTCCCAGGAACTCAATATATGTTTGAAATGTTTTAGAATTAAGTGTTGGCAGATATTACATTAAAATTAGTTCCAAATCTGTAAAGCCAAACAATACATTTTTCTCCTGGTGACTACTGTTGCCTGAGAATACAATCTCTGAAAAAACAAGAAATTTTCAGTCTCATGGTGAACTATCATCCAAAGCAACCTCAGGTCCAAGAAAAGCACTGAGAATGTCTGTGCAAACCAGGTATAATACAAGCAGCCAGAAAATAAAATGCCATCCTAGCTGTAGAGGATGGATGTGATGTGCTGCAGATGGCACCATTTGTGCTACATTTACACTGTGAATACCTACAGTGAGCATGGATGGGTGTCTATAAACAAATACGTACATGTTTACAGGTATATTTACATATATGTATATACTAACATAAGTGATGGAAGGAAAATTAAGGTCAGCTCTCTAGGAGCTGGTATAGCATCAGAAAACAGCCAAAATGCACCTTTATGTCACCATATTGGAAATATTTCCTTAGAAAATCCACTGACACATATTCCACCACTGTTTCACAACTCTTTGCTACCTCTGTCTGAAGTGGAGACACAAGAAATTTGAGCTCATTTAAAATTTCAAACAGGGAGAGAAGAGGAACTTTCATTTACTCTCAGAAAAACATCTAAATAAAAAAGTCCCTAAACTGCCTAAGGGAAGTTGATTCAAAGAAATCTGAGCAGAAAGACCAACATGACTGACAAAACCATGTAGGGAAAAAAAGGTAGGAAAAAACGTTGACACTGAGGAAATCGCAGACTAAAAGCTCAATCTTTGGATTCCATTGCATTTTCCCTCATTTAAACATAACTTTTATAAACAATTTCTTGCAACATATTAGGATTTTTAGAGAAACCATACTATACAATTTTATTATGGGAGCTACATTGGCCTCTAGTGGTCTATTATTACTCTTTTGCACTATATAATTCATATTACTTTCAGGAACCCCCTTACTATGCTGATTTGAGGGACATGTCAGCTGAACATCCCAAAATAATAAAACATCTGAACCGCCTCATTCAGTCAATAATTAGCCATCACCCTAGAGTCTGCAAACAAATTACTATGCCAATTGGAGTGCAGATATGTTGGTCAGTTGAAGAGTACAAGGTTACACAAGAACATTGAGTAAACAATATCCTAGAAAGGCTATAAAATACACATGAGACTTCTTAAATAGGAGGAGGGAACGTAAAATCACTTTCCTCTTTAAAGCAGCTCATTCCTTTGGGAGCCATTACTTTAAAGGGTTTAATTACACCTGGGAGTAGCTTTCAGAAACTGCTAGCTCTAGCTAACATTCATTCATGCCAAATGGTACAGGTGGGTCTTTTGTAGTAAAGTTCATCTTTAGTTTTGTTATGCATAACAAAACATTTCATTAAAGCAATGTGTTTGTGGGAACTGAAGTGTGATAAACATGCATATCTGGGCTATTACACTAAACATTCATCACAGTATCACAGTAATGATCACTCTTGTTCTAATCAAGTGAACAAGAGCAGTAGTCAACACACATGGTTAACACGAACCTTGAATTATCTGATGATCATTATGACTGACTCATTGTATGTACCTCTCTGTAGTAGCATGCAACAGAGGGAAGTCCAAGCAACACCCAGAAGCAGCAGAGACCACATCACTCAAGCAGTTTCCTTTTCCCTTTGTTCTTCCCCCTTGGAAAGTCAAATAATCTATAAGTGTCAAACAGACTGGCAACTCTCACAAAACTCTTAGATTTTGTGCCACCTCCCTGGCGTACATAGCTCCTGCCGTGAGCTTTGGTGAGTGGAGTGGCAGATACCCACCTCAGCTGTCGATCTGATCCATCTGTTACGCTGTAGCTGCATAAACCATGAGCCCCAGGGCCCCCCATCCCTCACAGCAAGACAGCAACGCTGAGATAAACTTTCTCTGCGAAAAATCACTACATATTTTGGAGTTTCCTGTGTTATCCTCCAAAGCTGGATTGAGGCCCTGGCACTTAAATTTAGATTAACTGTCTCGCGTTTTATTTATTTACTGTTTCCTGAGTTATTAATATAATAAGCCTTCCCATTTAAAGTCACCCCCCACATGCTGAAAAAGCACAACAAAGACCTCTTAAAATGGCCCATTTCCTGTTGCTGTAACTGCACCTTCTCTGCGCAATTTCCTCAGTTTGCATAAAGTGATTAATTATGTGTGTACGTATTAGAGTAGGTACGCGCACATCGCTTTTCCTCTTGGATAATTCTTCATTGATACCCAAGATATAAACCATCATAAAGTAAACACATTAACATTAGGCACCAGGAACAAGGATCTCCTGGGTCCAGTGCACACTTACAATGAGAAAATCCAAAGACTCTTTTCATCTCCAGCCCTTTCTTAGCTGTCAGACTTGGACAGCGTTAGCATGACACTGACTTCGTTTTCACTCCTACGGCAACTCATGTCCAAAAGTTTTGAAACATTTTGGGAACGTAAAGACTTAACTCTTGCCATATCTCTGTGAAGTCGTTATCCCTTCTGCAGCTGGGCAGGGAGAAGGCTCCACTCCTTCCCCTCCAAGGCATTCCAGTTTTAATGGGTTCATACCGCCAGAAAATGTGACACACACAACCCCCCCCCACAGCTGGGCTGGATCACTGTAGTTGGAATGATCTCGGCATATTCAAAATGTTCCTTCTGAAGGAATCAAACACAACTTACAAGTTATGTTATAGTCTAATTAATATATATTATATATTGTCTAATTAATTGATACAGGTAGATTATAAAGCCTAGCAAGAGTTTACTTTGAACATTCAGAGGAATCCTTAGCAATAGTTAGCAACCTACATTACCAGTTATTGTTTGTAAATGTAGACAAGAACAATTTTACCAAATCCCTCCCCTGTTCATGACCTTTTATTCCTGCAGACCAGCGGCCAGCAGCAGCTTCTCCCCTCAAGCTACTCCCTCTTCCTGTTGCAACAACTGGGCAACTCCCAACAATTAGAGACAGTCATCATCTCCCTAGTCAGTGAAAATGCTTGTAATCAGTTATTAAAGTCTGCACTTTAGTGCTGCAAGATCTGGTCTCATCACATACGGTTTTATTTCTATGTGAGCACCAGAGCAGGGCTGAGCTGGGACAGGCACCCAGTTTAGGTACCTTTTAAATGCCTGGAGTGAAATGGTGTAGTGATGCACCATGATTAATGATGCAACTGGGTGAACAGCTGGCATTCTTTGCAGGACATTGTACATCTTGCAGGAACAAAACAGTGAAACTTTCTCCTCTTGTGAATTACTAAGCAACTTAGTGAAGATGAGTCCAGAAACTGCATGAGGGAGCAAATTCATATCCACACTGATCTGTTTGCACTGAACAAAGCAAACTGCACATTAGCTAAGGACAAATGGGTCATCCTAGTTGTTGTCATCACTATTTCTGAGGTCATGTCGTAAAAAAAATTAGAAGACAGACAAAAATAGATGCCTGAATAAAAGGATTTGATGCCCTACTCCTTCAGTTCTATCCAGAATAATCCTTCCATAATATATATTTTTAAAAACGAGGGCAATGATGAGACATTCACTATGGTTGAGATAGAGTGGTAGAAGCCACATGGGTGGAAACATTACAAGTCAGGTTGGACAGGGCTCTGAGCAACCCACTATAGTGTCCCTGTACATTGGAGGGGATTAGATGACCTTTACATTTCCCGTTCAACCCAGTGTATTCTACAATTCTATGAAAGAAAGAAATTCTATCCTACAATTCTGTGAAAGAAAGACACGCTTGTTATCTGTCTCACTTAGGTACATGAAGAAAAGTCTATGGGAGAGAGCATGTGCAAAGCATGTGCAGAGCAAAGCACAATCCAAATGATTCTATCAGCTTTATTTACAATTATTATATGATATTCACCTGCAAGCTAGCATGACACTACAGACTGCCAGAAGCTCTTAGCATGACACAGCAGTCTTTGAAGATATTTGCCACACTTAGAAGTTAATAAATAGGACACATGTCTGTCTGCATAAGACCTTAGAAGAGTGTCAATTAAAACACTAGTACTGCTAATAGGAAATGATGTGGTTTAGAATTTTTGCCCTGCAACTCATGAAGCACCACAGGTTCAAACTGCCCTTCAGATCATGATAAATGTCAGTTTCTGTCTTCTCATGAATTGCAAATTGTTAGTAAAAATTAACTGCATTCAAAATCAAGGAAGTTGCAATTTATACATACAGATTAGGACCAGTGAAAAAAATAGTCCTTTTGTCAGCTCTGTGGGTGCTGAATTTGTAATGGAATTCCTTATACTGTACTTGTACAGCTTAAGTTCATGGGGTGCTCAAAGGTGCATTGTTACTGAAATTTATGAATCTTCAAAAGCCATTAGATCTTGCCTTGAGACATGCCTCATTTTTATGAGTGTTAAAGTGCTTTATAAAGTAGGAATCACAGATGCTTTACACATTTAATAAATTGATCTCTCCCAAGTTTTAATTTATGCTTTGTTAAGTAGTGCTCCTGGCTCACGAAGTTTTCAGTCTAAATGCCTCTACAGATTTGACTGGTTCCAGGTCAGCAGATCTTTCTCACTCCCTCTAGCACAATTCTGCTTTTCATCCTCATAACAGATACATCATTATAGAATTGTGATTGCAAGACATCAAAGGGGCTGCACTGCAATTCACAGACATGTCAGTCCTGTTAATGATGCACAAACTTTATAAAGTATTAGTTTTGAATTTAAAAACAGGTAAAACTTCCTGAGGAGAATAAAATATTTGTTCTTTCTCTGCACCCTCAGTAAAGGACCAAAAGTGCAAGATGCAGAAGAATAAACTAAACTTGTAAGAGATGCTTTACATGTGCTAAGCTAGGTTATAGTTTTTCACTCACTTTCACTACGAGCATCAATTAGATAACTGTGATCAAGAAATAACTTTTCAATGAAGAAATTGCAACGCAGTTTCAGTACAAAAGTGAAGGAGTAAATTGCAGTCAGATATAATTATTTTTTAATTACCAACTGAGTAATGCATGTACTGAAAAGCATTTTCAGATAAATGCAAAGCTAATGAGGCTGCAGTCATCTGTCAGGAGGAGTCCTTGACTCTTACACCTTTCATATTGCATATGCTAGTTCTCAGTAAAATCTATCAATCTGTAGGTGGGTTGGACAGCAATGATCTTGTACATCCATCCCAAAAGAAGACATAAATGTAAAAGATGTAATTTTTTAAAAATTTTATTTTTTAGAGAAAAGGCACTACATGGAATTAGGGAAAAACCCTGTTACTCCTAATTTCTAGAATCTTTTTATGTTTTTGCACAGCAGCTCACACCTGTATGAACACAGCAAAGGCAAGGAACCTTCCTCTGGACTACTGGAATACCAGCCAGAGGAAAACCACTAGCTGAGAGAGCAGCCCTCCCATTCATGTGCATAAAAGCCAGAAGTTCAGAAGCTATTGTCTCTGACAATGTGTCTGACTTCCCTCAGACCTCCCCCAAACTGTTGCCAGTGGCTCTGTAAGGTCAGCAAGTTCCAGGTAAGGTCCAGGTCAAGCCTTAGTTGTGCAACCTTGTCTTCCATGCTATCAATCCATTTCTTTGATAACCTCTAGACTTCCCAGGGTTATCTCAGCAGAATACTTGCAGCAATTTACATTTCATGTCTTCTGCCAAGATCTTGACTTCATTAATGTGTGCTTAGCCCAGTATAAATCAGGAGTAATAGTCCTGGAATGGAAATACATAATAGTATTAAATCAGTAGAAATGAGGAAGCAAGCAAGTTTGGGTTTTCTTCAGACTGTTACTGTTGCAGGCAGGAGGAAAAAAGTCTTAGCCAACACTTGTTTGGCTATACATGTTACCAGTTTCTTTACAGTTTATTTATTTAGAGTACCTTTGCAGAACTAACTTCAGCATGCTTTCTATGACAGTTTTACTTTCCAGCCACAAGCAATATATTTTTGTCTCCTCCCCAGAAAAATAACAATTTTTTTTGGAGTTCTCAGTAAAATTCAATGTGTTATGATCTTTACCTTAGCCTTATACTAGCCTTTAACTAATACTGACACCGATTGCATTGACATGTAGCAGGGATGTCCTTTGTGCAGTCCCATGGAAACAAAACTGCCTCCAGCCTGCCTCAGGGGAAAGGGTCAGGCCAGATGGGGTCCACTCAGAGTTGCTTACCAAGGCCCTTTCCATCATTTAGCAGCAGTCCTAGCTAACAGGAGAGGTCCCTGTTGTCCAGAGGCTGGCAGAAGTGATGCCCATCTGATAGTAAGGCCAGAAGGAGAACCCAGTGAACTACAGACCTGTCAGTCAGACCTCATCTTGAGTGCCATCATGTGGCACAATATAGGAAAACCGTATGATCAGTCTCAGCCCAGTCACAGCATTATGAAAGACAGGACCTGCTTAGCAAATCTGATCTCCTTCTAAAAGGAGAGGGCTCCAAAATGACCTTATATCAGCCTTCCAGTACCTGTAGGGGCTACTGGAAAGCTGGAGAAGGACTTATTAGTGGGGACTCTAGTGATAGGGTAATTGTGACATTCAAACTGCAAGGAGTCTGCAAGGTTTGGTGATGTTGAGGCCCTTCGTAAGAACAAGCCTTCAGACATGAGTGAGGTCCAGAAACACAACAGCCTGCCTTCCATTTTTTTTTTTAAAACTTTCAGTGAGGAAACTGGATGTAAGACAAACCTCACCTGGACCTCTGTGAATCGAGCAGCTGACCTCCATGAACACTTCTCTGTCACAAATAACTGAGTCCCACTATGCTCCAGTCAGATCAGGTTTGTTCTCAGCATTTCATTTGCAAAACTGAGACTGTTTGGAGAAGGCAGTGATATATGAAAATGATGATCATCCAGATTTTCATGATCCCCAGATTTTCAGGTTTTAGCTGACGTGTTTTGGTCTGTGACAAACAGCCAGTCAGGTCCTGCAGTCTCCGCTTCTGTAAGTTTCTGTCTCTTTTCATTTCAGTCTCCATTTCTTTTTCCCACATTGGAAGGCCAGTAAAAACTTTGAAGTATCTTGGCCAAGTTTATCTACTTTAGAGATAAACATCTCAGTCCAAGCAGTTTCCTACACTGTAATTTATACTTTGATATATGCTTTGATAGTGAAAAATGAACCTCAGCATATCCTATCCCACCATCCCATTCCAGAGACTGACTTGCAAAATAATTAGAATAATTGATTCAATGTCAGTAAATACCACCCTATTAAACAAAAAGGCTCTTTTTTAAAGTCACCTCTGCAGTCACCTTGGCATAAAAATCACACATTCCTTGGGTTTTTTCTCTATTTCTGTCATTCCCTTTTCCAAGAACCTTAAAGTGCTGTTCAGATATGAATTAGCCTTCTCAAACCTGTCCGAAGCATAAATTTTTGAGATAAAGATGGCTTTTTTAAAGTAGCACATCCCATTTTACTTCAAAATTGTCTTTTCTCACCCATAAAAACAACAGTAAAGAAAAATGTCACATTTCTACTGCAGAGAGAGCATGTCTAAGGAAAAGGAGTATCTTTGTTTATGATGTGTTGCTGAATCCTTCACTTTTAGCTCAATTTTTTTCTGAATACACTACCAAACTATATCATGTTCTTTATAACACAATGCAGATGGACACTGAGACATGGAATGGGAATCATAGAATCATAGAATCATTAGTGATTGGAAGGAACCTCAAAGATCATCCAGTCTAATCCCCTTGCCACAGCAGGATCACCTATACCAAGTCGCACAGGAACACATCCAGGAGAGTCTGGAATGTCTCCAGAGAAGGAGACTCCACAACCCCCCTGGGCAGCCTGTTCCAATGCTCCATTACCCTCACTGGGAAGAAGTTCCTTCTGATATTTATATGGAACCTCCTATGTCCCGGTTTGCACCCTTTGTTCCTTGTCCTATCACCAGCCGACATTGAGAAGAGCCTGGCTCCATCCTCCTGACACCCACCTCTCACACATTTATAGACATTCATAAGGTCACTCCTCGGCCTCCTCTTCTCCAAGCTCAAGAGACCCAGCTCTCTCAGCCTTTCCCCATAAGGGAGGTGTTCTATGTCCTTCAGCTTCTACCTCCACCAGATCTGTGTCTTCCTTGAACTAAGGGGCCCAGAACTGGACACAACAGTCCATATGCGGTCTCAAAGTGTAGGAGGTTGCATTCATGATGGAAATGGTCATATTAGAAGTAAATTAGTCTCACTGAAATGAAACCAAATGAAAATACAAGTTTTCTCATAAGCAAGGTGGGTTTTTTTATTGCCTTTCCTTTCAGTTCTATTTTCTTCATTAGGATGTAAACACTCTGTGACTACCTACCACAGTCACATTTATTCATAATCTGGCAAAATGTGTTACTTGCCATGAAAAGTTCTTCATCGCCTACCATTAGTGTGGTGGTTGAAACCAATCAGGTCAACTAAAACCCCATTTGTGACTGCCTGAATTCACTGGGCTTTGTTATCCTCAAAATTTTCAAAAGAAATGCAAATGCAAGTAACTAAAAGCCTCACCTCACATGTAGAGGTGGACAAATGACTGGAGATTTTTCTGATATGGAAGAGCAAATCTTCATTTTAAGGTCATATTGGTAATTTTGACTAGATCTTAAGTGTTCTCCAGGATGTTTAAACATTTCTAAATAATCCTTAATTCTCTTTACAGGACAACATGTAATAGTTTCAAGCTAAAGTGGTAGATTTAGACTCGATATAAGGAATACGTTTTTTACAGCTCACTGCTGAAACAAGTTGTCCAGAGAAGAGGTGGTAGAGACTCCATTTCTGGAAACAGACTGGATAGGTGTCTGAGCAACCTGGTCTAGCTGTACATGTCCTAGTTCACTGCAGAGGGGTTTGACTAGGTGACTTTTAAAGGTCACTTCCAGTTACATGCATTCTACTATTCTGTTACTTTTTCTGCTTTTAAATATAATGCTCTAAGACACAGATATTAATTCTAAAAGCAAACAATAAAGGGTTTTCTCTTAAAAAAAACCCCCTGTAGATTAAAGTCTCTTGATACCTCGGAAAATGGTGAAAACTGTTTTGAAGATGACATACTAAGTTCTTGATGAGTTTCAAATACTTTGACATGTTCTTTTGAGTTAAAAGTATTCATCATTTTGATTCCCCAGCAAATTCAGGAAAAGTATTGCCAACCTGGCACTTCAGCAATGCTGAAGGTTAGTTTAAAAGGTGGAGGCACCCGATTCTGTGCTTGTACAAGCATCTAGGATGAGCTCAGGATAAACCTAAAGAAAGTAAATAATGGGTTGGGTTGGGGTTTTTTTTTACTACCAATCTCAAGTCAAAGTCTCTGGTCTCTACACATACTTTACCAGAAAATTTTTTTTCATTACCATAGGATCACAGTATCACAGTAATGATGAGGCTGGAAAAGACCTCAAAGATCATCCAGTCCAACCTAAAACCCACCAAGTAAACCTAAACATCTGACATCTAGATCATGCCACTCAGCACTTCA
>VZRI01001454.1:76461-139166 GCA_013397515.1 Upupa epops
CCAACAAACTGAAAGAATAAATATCATTCAATGTTGCATTTAATTCTCAGTTGATATTATAATGAATTCAAGTCTCCGTACTGAATAACTCAAAGAAAATATTAATGTTCATATCAGTTAACTTTTAATGACTATTTAACAAATTCCAAGTACTATTTGTCCTTGTGACTCACTGCAGCTCCTCAGATTTTAACGAACTTGCAGCATTTGCTTTCAAATTATGCACTGAAGGGCCAACTAGCCTGTTGCTTTTGGACTGCAAGGTGCCAGAGTGTTCTGAGAAGTGAAAGGATTTGTATTCTGAAATGCAGGTGACAGATACTAGTCATAGCTTTTGGATACTACACATCCTATTCCAAACAGTCAGCAATTTGAGGGTATGAGAACAGTAAAAGCTTATGTAAAACTTAGAATAACAATAGCGGGAAGGCATTGTCAAATGAAATCTTTTTTAAAGTAGTTTCAGATTGATAATAAATTATTGTCTTATGAAATTCATCAGTACAAGACATGACTACAATTAAAAATAATAAGAAAGGATGGGTGATAAAAATCATCCTCACCACCATAGGGCATATTCAGTTTAATAATAAAGTGATAACAGTGATAAAAGATGTAAGCCATTAGGAACAAATTGCTCATTTACTTATTGCAGTAAAGAGGGAATTCTTCTTCTTCTTCTGCACAAGTTATTACAAAATTATTTGCCTGTTTGTTTGAGGTGGGAGAGCTTTAATGTTTTTGTAGGGATAGGAAGCTGTTAACTTTCCTTTGAAGCATATGCTATCCATCATTTTCCAAGCTCCTTTTTCAGAAAATATTTACAGTTTCATATGCTCGGCTTCACCTGTGCCTTTCAGGGCATGAGTACAGAGGTGTTTAGAATTGCTTATCTAAACTGAGGCCAGAGACAAGAAACTGGGTAAGAACCTTTGAACATAAGATTAGATAGTAAATCTAGTGCTCTCAACTAACCTCCATTTTTAAAAGCAATGTTAGTCTTAAGTAAACACACTTCCTAGCAAAGAAGAAAGAAGCACTAACAGAAAAATGAAAAAGCTTTAGCTTTTATACAGCAAAACCCTGTTTGACCCATGTATT
The DNA here is from genome assembly GCA_013397515.1 of Upupa epops. Taxonomy (NCBI): domain Eukaryota; kingdom Metazoa; phylum Chordata; class Aves; order Bucerotiformes; family Upupidae; genus Upupa; species Upupa epops. The sequence goes on from VZRI01001454.1 coordinate 77,563, forward strand.
GAACCCTAATTGCAATGCCGGTGGAGCAAATGCAGTGTTGTGAATTATTTTGTTTACCAAGTAATGGAGGCCTTATAAAAAGGGCTATTAGGCACAGCAGTTCAAGGGCAGAAAGCTCATTGTGATAATGGAAAGGAAATGTTATTCTGCAACAGAGAAGAAGTACATCTTCTTCTTGCGCTCTATGGTTTTGCACTCTAGTTTTGCACTGACAGAGCACTTGCAAAATGTAAAAGACTAATTATAAAAAAATCATACAATTATACTAAGTAAAATTACCTAAACTTAACATTATGGCATTGGCAAAAAATGAAGCGCAAGCAACTTGCTACAGCTTTGTGCAATACTCTGAGACAAGGAAGAGGCAGCTCTCAGTCGCTTGTTTGGTACAAACCCATTACAAACAAGGTGTTGTGGATAGATGTAGAAAAAAAACCTGTGAAAAACTCCATCTGAAACATCTGTGAGAAAAATTACCTTGTGACGGTAGGTATTGGCAATGTCATGTCAAATACAGAAGTGCTGAAGAAAGTCAGTCAGTGCCTTTGTCGCTGTCTATAATTATCTAAAAGGTGGTTGTAGTCAGGTAGGTGTCGGTCTTTTCTCCCTGGACACTGGAGACAGGACAAGGGGTCACAGTCTTAAGCTCCATTGAGGGAGGTTGAGACTTGACATTAGGAAGAGATTTTTTACTGAAAGAATAATCTGGTTTTGCAACGGGCTGCCCACAGAGATGGTCCAGTCACCATCCCTGGAGGTGTTTAAGGTTAGTCTGGATTAAGCACTGAGTGGCATGATCTAGATGTCAGATGTTAGGTTTACTTGGTTTATTTGAATTTAGATTGGACTGGATGTTCTTTAAGGTCTTTTCCAACCTTATCATTATTGTGATCCTGTGATACTGTGTACAGTGCCTGTAATCATCTGTGTCGGTGTGGGGCAGTAAACACAATTTGCTTTACTTGAGATACACACAGTTCTGTCTCAAGTAGCAGAACTGGGGGTACCTCTAGTTTTATCACAAATCATCTGCACCTCTACATTTTCTTGTTGTCATATCCATCATGTTGTTAGAAGTTTCCATGCCTTCATTACAGCTCTTCCAATAGTTTTCCAGGTGCAACTGGGCAGATACTGAACAGTGACTCCAACAGGATCTGCCTTAATTTTCAGTGAGAAACATACTAAAGCTGATATTAAATCATAAGCTCTTACATTTATCTCCAGAAGATACTCTATTTTCAACTTGCCTGAAAACTGACAAGACACTGCTTTTGATGTCTCATGCATAATGAAGACTGCACAGGTCTTCATGGCCAGGTCCTCTCTCTGACTTGTAAATGCCTCTGGGGGTCCTCCAAACTCAGCTTAATTACTATAGGGTTACAACACTTTAAAGTGAGAGGTACAGTTGGACTATTAAATCCCACAGCATGTAAACAATGAAAATTCACAAAATTTTCACTATTTCAGTAAGGGTTGCACTAACTTCAAGGCTTCTAGATGTGCTGAGAGAAATGTGAATCTCTATGTATAACATCCACTGACTTAGGGGGTTGTGTGCTAGCTCCTTTCAATATGAGGGAGTCACCAGTAGAAACATAAGAGAATGCTGTTGTGCTCTGTACAACAAAGTTTTTGTGCCCTCAAGCCGTGGCCTGTCACATCGAATTTCTTTCACAAGCACACATCAAGTGTGTTTCTAATGTGACCTCTTCCTGCTTAGGAAGTAATTTTGTCATCAGACTTTTACCTTGACTTGAGTAGACTTCAACAGGAACAGTGTGTTCTCAACTGTAGCAAAATTAACCCTCACAACTTGTGCTGTTTCTCTCTACATTCTGGAGACAGAATTGATGCTGTCAATACAAGGGGGGAAAAAAGATTGTTTTTAAAAAAAATGTAAGAACAGTGCAAAGCTTTGCCAGAAAATTTAGCAAATTATAGCATGCAACAGCTTGGATTTGGTATGTGTCAGAACTGCAAACAGGATTCACTACAGAATGAAAAGAGAGAGAGTTATTTGGGGAGTGTGGGAAGCTAGACTGACAGACTTAAAAAAAAAATTTGCAAAACTTACATTATACTGAGCCCCACACTACCATGGCAAAACTCCTTCTAGTAGTCAAGCTACACTTCCTCACGGAAATCTTCCTACATCACTGTCTCTCAGTGTACTTAGTACCACACGAAGAAGTAGTACTCCTGAAATCTGATGGAAACAAATATCCCTGCAGAGGTGAAATAATCCTTTGGCTTTGTAAATACTGTTTGGGGTGGGAAGTGCAGACACAGATTCCCTCCCTCAGCAATAATCACCTTTAAGGAGAAAGCCTTTAGTGTGTTTCTCAAATGAACCAACTCAGCTATAGTAGGTGAGATATAAAGCACTGTTACAGTTTTCATCTCAATGATTCATTTATTTTCTACTCCTTTCCATCACAACATAATTTATTATGCTCAATTTACTACTCATTCTGGGAAAGAGTGAAAAGGCTATTTCCAACTTAAGGTTAAAGCTCTGTCAGGCTAGTTCTTTTTGGAAAAGAGTAGTAGAAAGAAAATAAAGTGTCTGTTGCCTCTATTTTGCAGCACAATTTTTGGGAAAAATAGGCACACCTCATCCATCAGCCATTCCAAGAGCCGGAAACATTAGATGGCTGTTGTGCTACTCAACATGCTGCTCTTAGAGTCTTCCGCTTAGGAAACCACAACAGTGAATCATAGAATCATCAAGGATTGGAAGGGACCTCAAAAGATCATCAAGTCCAATCCCCTGCCCCAGGTCTAGGTGGGTTTAAAATGTTTCCAGGGAAAGAGACTCCACAAACCCCCCAGGCAGCCCCCTCCAGTTAGCTGTCAACCTTCCTGGGAAGAAGTTATAGAATCAGTCAGGGTTGGAAGGGACCACAGGATCATCCAGTTCCAACCCTCCTGCCATGGGCAGGGACACCCCACCCTAGAGCAGGCTGGACAGAGCCTCATCCAGCCTGGCCTTAAACACCTCCAGGGATGGAATCCCAACCACCTCCCTGGGCAACCCAGTCCAGACTCTCACCACTCTCACGGTGAAGAACTTCCTTCTCACATCAAGTCTAAATCTCCCCATCTCCAGCTTTACTCCATTCCCTCTGGTCCTGTTGCTACCTGAGATACTAAGAAGCCTCTCCCCAGCTTTTTTGTAGCCCCCTTCAGATCCTGGAAGGCCACAATAAAGTCACCTCGGAGCTTCCTCTTCTTCAGACTGAACTGCCCTGACTGTCTCAGTCTGGTCTCACAGGAGAGGTGCTCCATCTGATATAAAAAAAATCTTTATGGAAGAACGTAGATTAGTATGGCCTTAAAAAAAAGAACAAAAGCAGGTTTTCAGGGCTACTTAAGAATCCTGAGTTGAGGATGATAATTTACAGCAGTATCACACCAGAACACAGAATTGCTAGAATTGCTAGAAATAACAGTAGTGGGAAAATTTGCCTCTTTCTCTCAAACTAGCCCTTGGCTACTGCCTCAGACAGATTCACACCACATGGACACACATCAAGTCCTTCAATTTGTTCTCAGGGCTAAATGACAGGCCTTGGCCACCTTTACTGGTAAGGGCACAACCGTTTTTGATAGCATTTGGAAACATGCTGTGGTTGGTTCAATTGTGTCTCGGATTTTTTCCACATCAAATAGAATCTTAATTTTTTTATATCAAACAGAATCTTAACACTACCCTTCAATAATGCCATTTTGATGACATTTCATCCTTCTCCCCTGTAAATTTTACAAATAATTTGTTTGCAGTCACCCTAACGAATATTTTGTTATCCTTGACAACAGCTCAGGAAATGCTTTTCGAAATTTCATAGCATTTTTCTTTCTCTTCATCTCAGAGAAACCTAGGTGATGTTCTCTAAAGCAAAGGAACTGTTTGGCAAGAGCATTAAAAACAAGCGTTGGCAACCAACTGCCAGCAACAGAAGGGATCTTTTCAATAAACGTTTTGAACATATTCATAATTGCTAAGCCAAAAAAAAAAAGGAGGGGGGAAAGTGCAGTCAGAGTTGTAGTCCTCTAGAGAGTAACAGTTTGATCGTTATTTACAGAATAAGAAGAACGCATCTGGAGCTTTGCTACAGATTCTCCGAAGTTCATTGCTCTTCCCCCACAGATCTCACTCACTTTTTGAGTTGTGTCATTGTAGACATTCACATACCAACAACCTGATAGCAAGCATGTAGTTCTTTCAGGCAGAAACTGCTACAACTTTTTGTTGATACTTCCTCACGGGGAAGAATTTGCTCATTTTAGAAAGAAAAAAAAAGATCAGCTTTTTTTCAGAGCCTGCTCTTCTAAACTCATCAGCTTGTTTGCTCAGTGGATTGTATAGTATGCCAGAGACAGAGTATTGCTACATGCAGATACCAAACCTCAGGCTATGTTTTAATCAGAGCCAAATACTGCAACACCAGTTGCATGAGAGGACAGAAAAATTGCAATTTTCAAGCTAAAATAGCTCGTTCTTCTCATTAAAGTCTTGTGCTTTAGGCCTATAAACCGACAGTGATGTCAGTGCAGTCAGTAAATTATCAAGTGAGAGAAAACTTCAAAACTCAGCAAGATGTCCTGAGGAAAAGGATATAATTGCCAGATTAAACCCTCCACTCCCGTGCTCTCTCAGCCACAAAGAAAGCAAAACACTTCGGCTCACCAGTCAACGTGGTTCCAAAGGAGAAACACTCAAAGAGAAAAATCAAAATACAGTAACATAAGCTTCTGATATCTGTTCCCATCTCCACTCAAAGAAGACACTTATGATCCTATTTCCCTACGAAGGAGTTAGAACAATAATTTTAATTAGTCTGTCCTTCAACCACAACAGAATAACATTTTTCTAGCATTTAAAAGAAAAACCACAACCCATCTAAAATTACAGCTTGTACAACAAGAAATAATCTGAGACTACTGAACTATAGCAAAAGATGTCCAGATCCGAGACTAAAATTAATATGGGAGAGGCAATGCTGCTCCTAAAACACGAGTACGTACAGTCCAGAGATGATAGAGTCCGTCTTTTTGGGGACAAATCACCAATACTGGTTTGTTATGATCCCTTCGTATGTCACTTTCATTTCGTTTTTTGATCCTGAGTAATTTAATCTGTGACAATGACTGGCTCTAAGGAGCTGCACTGCATGCCAGAAGGTTAACTCTTCAGAAAAGGAAAAAATCCAATTCCTCTGATAAACGGAGATGCCAAATAAATGACAATTTTGGCTGATTCGTTCTTGGTGTAACAATAGTCTACTTCGCTAACATAACCACAGGAAAGAATATGAATCATTATTTTAAACATGATGAGTAAAATGTGGTCTTGGGGAAAAGGAAAAAAAAAAGTCCAGCACTCTTGATTTTATGACGGCATACAGCCCTTTCACTAAAGATTAACGCCATCATGTTTTCTGTTTTAGAGATATACCTAGTAGTGAACATAGGCACAGAATGCAAGCCTCAGTGCGTATCGCCGGATTGTCACACCATGGATTGGAAAAGCACTGATCTGGACCCAGACTGAAACTTCACAGCAGCTCACTTCCTCAGGAGAAGCCAATATTGCCTTCCTGCACACCCCTCTTGGTAGATCAGGCACAGAGATACTCTGGAGGCAACCAAAAGCTGTAGCTGCAATTTCTGGGTAATTGCAAACATGGCAAGTTGTGTTAACAGAGAAGCTGGATTTAAAACACTTCCATTTGGTTAGAAACCCTGGTGCTTACAGGAATGGATTGAAATACTGCTCTAAAACTGGTAAAAAAGAAAATAAATACTTGAAGTGTATACCAGCATGTTATCTAATCAGTCACTAACGCATTTGCTGCTCAGACAGAGTTAATCAGACACACATAGAAATATTTCCTGGCACTTTTGGAAAGTTTCTCCAGTGATGATTCCAACAATATGAAAGGTTTCAATTTTGCAGAGTTTATATTGGCCAGAAGTGTACTGAATTTTATTTTATCACACCCTGCGGGACACATTCACTCAAACGTCCTTTTTTTAAGACAGCTTAGAGCAAATCTAGCAACTCAGTCTGCCTCTCATCTGCAAGCATGGAAGCAAAGATTAAGAAAGAATTAAGCAATGAAGTAGAAAAGAAAACTTGAGTTGTAGAAACAGCACAATTATTTCGCACATGCTTTACAGGGAGTTTTCTGGTCAGGATCAGACATGTAAGAGCATTGCTAATTCCAAAAAACACTATACTAAAGCACTCAAGCTGCTTTGAGATAATGTAACCAGAGCGGCCTTACCAAGGTCCAGAGTTGAAGTCATGAAGAACGACAAAAATCACAGCAGGTGGGAAACTAGTGCCATTGGGAAGATGCAGAAAGCCTTTCTCAGGCAGGTTTTGCACTGAGCTCCATGCCCCTGTGGTGTAAGTACTCATAGCGGCTTAACATCAGCTTTGGCTTCTTTCCAACCAGGAAAGGCAGAGAGATGTCAATGGCACTACAGCAATCAAAACCATTGGACCAGCCTGAAGTTGCACACTCAGCTACTCCAGCAGCTCATCCATTGTCACTTACATTATCTAAACAGTGAAAACAGCTCTCAGCAATCAGGAATAAATGGAATCACAAAAAAAGAACAAGGTCATCATGATGAAATCAGTCCTTTTGATGAGAGTACCACAGCTGATGTTACAATGTAGAGCAACTTTAAAATGCTCTTAAATCATCACTTTTGTACTCACATTGTGATGGATTTAGATCTCTAAAGCAAGTCATAAGGAAGACCTCAAGTGTTCCAATGTCTCAATTCCACATTAGGGGCCAAAGTCTGCTTTGCAGTAAGGTGAGTCACTTTTTGAAATAATTTAATTACTCTAAGAAATACACATCTATTCTCAGATTAGTCCCTGTGGAATTAAGTAAATATACTGTTGGGATGAAGATGAACAATTATCACAATTCCATATTGCCTACACGCAGATATAATGCCAACTGTGTAAGACCCTACAGGGAAGAACTTACTATGTTTTTGTCCTGTAGGCAAATCCAAATATAAGTTTTCAGAAATCTGCATGGAGCATTTTCTTCCACACAATTTAGTCACTTGAGGTTTATTTGTTCTTGTGAAATGGTTAATTGAGCAATTACCTGTCCAATCTGGTTCTTCTTTACTAAGAAGAAGATTACAGAGTACTGCCCTCGTGTTGCTATATGAAAGGACTTAGATGCATTGCCTTTGCAGGTATAACAATTAAAGCAGATGAACTGTGGGATGATCTGGAGATCACTGGTCATTTCATCTGTGTCACTCCTTCCCAAAGGCAAGCAGAAAACAAATGTCACAGAAAAGTGAAGTTTTGTAAAAGTCTGGCTGCTGTAAAATGCGTCACCCTGAACTGCAGGTATACCCAATACACTGTGATGAGTGTGGTCCAAGCAATGTCAGCAGCCCTTCCTCCTTAAGCAGTACTGGTGATATGGCAGAAGAACAAGGTTGTCTTCATCCTCAGTCCTGAGCTCATGCCAATCTCAGCTCCAATACCTGGTATTCACACTACCAAATTTGAAGAAGTGGGTAAAGAACTGGTTTTATAAATATAAATAAATATATTTATATTGTGATAAATATATCCCAAATTGATTATTGTCTGACTCACCAGCTTCCCATGTAAGGTAAGGGCTAGCAGAGTTTGCACTGAGTACACAATAGACTCTACAAAGAGATGTAATGCATGCAATATACTTTAAGGGCCAGATGCAAACCAAATTATGCCTTTGCATAATTTTCTTAACTCTTGCTAGTCTGTCTGGCAAATAGCAAACCTTGCTATGGCTAAAGCACTTCCCTTCCATTATGCAGTACAACACCACTGCATTGTCTCATAAATGTTTCTTCAGGGCTGCTCTGAGCAGTTAATTTCTGAGCAGATTCTGCTCTTGAACTACAGTGTAAATCATGCCGAATCAGCTGCCTTTTTTGAAGAACATTCTTCAAATCAGCCAGGAGTGTGCAGTACAGGTGCAGTGGGTGATAACTGCTCATGAAGAGAGACTGCATAGTCAGGTTCAAGAATTTTATTTCAAATCTGCAAACAGTTTTGAGCTGCTGTTGACAGAACTCAATGACAGAACATCTGCAGCTGTGGAGAAAGTGATCCATATAGTCAGAGATGAAAGACTTACCAGATTGATGGGTCTGCTAATCTTCAACCTGGCCATAGATAACTGTATTCAAGTCCTTGAAGTATTATGAAGGTATCCTTCCACTAAGAAGTAACTGGTGAATCAAAGACATTTACCTGTTTAAAGACTCCAGAACTATGTCCTTTCAAACTTTAAAGGAGATCAGAAGCCCAGTCCTGCATCACATTTTCTGCAACATGAATTGTTTCAAGAGGAGAAAGAGGCCCTTTCAAGAATGCGTCCCTTCTCCAGCTTTGCCTTGTTTCAGCTGCTGGTAAGATGCTGTGGGTATTTTTTTATATATTCATGATTATAAATCCCAAGTTTATTCTCATAGTTCTCCTGGTCCATTTACCAGTTACAGAACAGGCTCATCTTCCCATATTCCTGAGACTGAAATATCTAATAATGGGTTTTAGAGTTTTGTTTTCTTAGGTTTCATGTTTGAACCCCACAGCCACCCTTTGGGCAAAAATAACATTTTCTGAACTTGCAGAATTTGCAATCAGGAACTCTGGCTGCTAGACATGGACTCTGTCACCAAAAGAACTTAAAATGCATAAGGCAGTAGATGCAAACTGTTCCCGCTTGCCATCAACGATATTACAGGCAGATGAAATAAGCCTCTCTGGCCTCAGGGAATAAGAATTGCTGCTATCCAGAAAGATGACAAGTGTTAAGTTGCTTGTGTTAAATGGTCATCCTGATGCTCAACATTATGGGGCTGTGGGGTTTTTTTCTTTCAATATACAGAAACATGAATTATGTTCTGTGTGAACACATATCAGCTTCTATATATTATTACAATGGTCTTCACGCCTGGTGCTTTTTCAAGAAGACACTTAATTTTTATTATTTCTGCAAATCAGGAGTTAACCACATGAAATATATTTCTCATTCTATATCTAAGTATCTCCAAGAAAAGTGTTTCTTTTAAAGCAACAAATAAGCAAACTTTTTAAAAACCAACCCCATAAGACATTATTATCAAAAAGAACCTCTTTTACTGCTCTGGAAAAATTCTTAACAATTTGGTGTGTGCAAGCATCACCCCTGGATATTTCTGAGTAGCTCATAATCACTACTAAAACATTTCAAGTAGTAGATTGACTTCAGTGAAAGAAATTTTAGACTTCCAGGTTTTATTAGAAGAGTGTTCCCAGGAACAGTGATGGGGGAGTGTTATGGGTGTTGTCGCTCTTTGTCATGAAAAAATGGAGTGTTTGAGATGTACCTTTATCCAGTTACTCAAGAGCAAGTTAACCACTGGGAAAAACTCAGATACAGTGAAGTCTGGGCTGAGAGAGGTTGAGTAAGCACAGACAGAAAATACCGTAATGCTGTTACTGGTGTGGCATTTTCTCAAAGGGCGGAGGGATTTCATTTCCTCCTTTATTTCTAGCTCCTGCTTCTGCACCTGGAACTTTGCACAGTACCCATTTTTCTCACCTGGAGTGCATAATGAGAAAATTCAGGAAGGTTGCAGAGCTAGGTGTTGAATCCACAACATTTCACATCAACTTCACAGAACTCAAATCATAGGACCAAGCTCATTTCCCCCATTGACTCTGGACTCAATATGCCCTGGCTAAAATGACAATTTATGGGCATTTTCCATTCAAATTTTCTTCCAGCTTTGTGAAGAAACTACAGACTGGACCTAAAACAATAATATTCAGTACACCATGTACTTCTATATCAAGTTTATTTGCTATACATGATCAAGGTTAAAAGTTAGGGTAGAATAAGCCACAAAACTTGAGTTCCTTTGTATTTTCAATGTGAACTGCTCAAGTTCCAGAGCTCAGAGCATCCCTATGGCAGCACCATTGAGAAGGGAGATCAAATATCGGGAGAATATCCTGTCTAGTCAAGTCAAACTTTAGGTAATAGTTCTACAGCTCATTTATTTCAGGGAAATGGAAAAATAATCATGTGTTATTCTTTATTTTTTTTATCAATAGTGTCCTCAGCATTTAGCTACACTCTCCAGGGCAGAATGCTATTTTTCCTATATTTCTGTTTAGAAAAAGCAGGGAGCAATGAAAATGTGTAGAGGTCTAGAAAACATGCACTGGAAGGGAAGGATGAAACAACTGAAGTTTTTCAGTCCAGAGGAGACTGGTGGAATAATCTTCAAATATATGGCAGACAAACATGAAGAGGATAAAATAATCAGATTTCCTCTGTTTCCTGATGGACATGACAAGAAGTAATAGATTAGCAGCAAAGCAAGTAAGGTTCAGTAAGCTCAATCTCTAGTGTAATAATGATGTTTCCTCCTTCTGAATAGGAGACTGGAAAATCTCTAGAGCTGTTCCTACACTAGTTAACAAAACACTGAGCAGGAATATTCCTAGACTATGGAATTTCACTGGCACTGTGAGACCATCAAACAAATATATCAGGCACGCTTGTGTCCCATGCCATCTGAGATGCTCTTAAAATACTGCATGAGGCAGCATCCATGGGATGTCTTGTCATAGGGGCCACTCCCATACAGAGCCCTAGGAAGCAGTTTGTCTGGGGACTTTTCCATCACACTTATTCTCAAAGACAAACAAAGCTCTTGAGCGTAATCTTTGCTGGCCCTCTTTATTTCAATGAACAGTTATTTCAGTGAATACTCTGAACAGTGGAGTGGCATATTTCAAGATATCATCATAATACAGCACTTTAATATCACAAAGTGTTTTCATGCATCCATGTGTACCTGCTGAAGGCACAGATGGATCACTAGGTGATACAGAGAAGGAAAAAACAAAGACCGAACTTACCAAACTGCATATTCCATATAATGCTGTTACATTCCAGCATAATACATGCATAAATCCTACACTTCTTTAGCTATGTATGGTAATGATAGCTTATTAGAAAAAAAGGTCACTCTAGACAGCCCATGGGTCTGTTCTGACAGAAGGCTGTAGTAAGTAAAAGTCACTTTTTTTAACATTATTTATCAAACCTCTGACTCCATGTATCATACAGATCTCATCTGAATTCTTTCGTGAATTGCAGTTTTGCACGCTGCTTTTTCCTGTCCCCCAGTGATCTTATTCCACAGAAATCTGAAGGACAGTCTCTGTTTTGGCAATGTAACAGCCACAAATGATGAAGGACAGCCTCAGGAGACCAAACTTCACCACCTCCTCTGGATTTTGGCCCTCCCAGCACCCTTGCTGGAACTGCAGGTGCACGGAAGAGAAGATCCACAGTCACTTTTTAACTAGAAAGTCTGCCAGTCAGGAAGTAAAAGAAATTTCTCCTTCCCTTCAAACTCCAGTGTCCTTTGATTTCTGGAGTACAACTGCATTCTCTCAAGCATAGACTCTGTGACTCCTAATCAAAAGCAGACAAAACCAATGAAGAGAACACAGTTGCTGCAGTTACTGCTTGCTAGTAGGTGAAAAAAGTAGTTTTCTGCTGTTCATTCTTACTTACTATTTCTGCTTATTTTATCATGTTTTGCATTTTAGTTTCACTAGTAAATGCACTAAAAGAACATCTGCATGGGGAATGAGTTGCTCTGAAAGGTGTCTTTAAGTACCAGTTCTTGTCCAGGATTTATGCCCAAGTTGCTCTATTCCAAAAACTGTTTTATCAGGGAGCTAGGATCCTAAATTACATGGCCTTTCCTAATACACTTCCCTAGAAGAAAACATAATAATGTACATCTGTCCAGACACAAGAAACAAAATCTTTTTTCTCATCTAATAACATTAGCATTTTGGATGTTTTCATCTTCCTTCTTCAGGGAGGAAAGGTAGAATTTCACCAGCAAAAAAAAAAATAAATGTTGAAATGAATATATTTTCCAGGTAAGTAGAAACATATGTATTGCTCACCACTGTTTTAACTTCAACTTCATGTTTCCCACTCCTCCAACCCCCATGTTACATTTTTGAAATTAAAAAAACTATGACCTAAACATCCAGGTTTAAGTCTCAGAACAGAATCTCTCATCAATTTTAAATTTTCTCTCCCCCAAAACATTTCATGCAGTGGGATTCGTCTAGGCTGAACTACTCCCAACAGAAAGTCTCAGTTTCCATGTGTCATTGAAGTTTTCTAAAACTGCTTTATTGCAGGAGTAGACAACACCCCACCCTACTCATCAACACAGACTAACAAACAGGTCAGTCTCCTGATCCTAATCCTGCTGCAGCATTTGTGAACCATCTGCAGAGAGAGGAAGCAGGACGAGTGAACACAGCTGTAGGGAGAATTTGTGTTTCTGTCTCCTTACTCACACCATATGCATCCCAAATCTCAAATCAGACCATTGTATCCTCAAGGTGTCTTGTTCCTGGCTTGTATTGTCCTCTCTGGAGCAATGATACTGAGTGAGATGTGACTATAGGGATTAGAATGACTGCCGAATAATTAAAGACCTATATGGAGAGAGGAATGTGTTTTACACTCATACAGGTGCCCCCCAAAGTCAATTCTATGCAACTCAAATGGATAAGTATTATGTGTTATACTCTAGGAAGGGCAGGGGTTGATGGCTAGATGCAAACACACATGCAGAGATTTTAATTGTTCTTATTTCAATATCCTTGTTGTCAGTCATGGAGCTTCCATCATTCCCAATTAGTAAGGTCAAAAGTCATGGCCTGAAGAGATATATTACAACTGCAGTCAAACAGAAATTTTCCAAAATAAATGCTTTCCTTCCGAAAAATTCTAATTGCATAAAATCAACCACACTCCCACAGTGCAATTTGAGTTTGTGAAATACTTAAGGAAACCAGCTGCCTGTTTCCCTGTCCATGTGCCTCCTTGCCCAGCACCCCATGTTGCAGGCAGCCCTAGAGTCAGGACACTGTAGGCACAAGTCATCGAGGACTTCACCACTCTGCTGAGAGGACACTGAGACTCAGGTGATTTTCAACCTAAACTGTTGGCACATCAATCTCTGATGTCTGGGGTCACCACTGAGGGATTTTGTGCTTCCTGGAAGTCCATCATCAATTTTGTTTTGAGAACACATGGAAGAAAATGTTCCATCCATGAGACAATTTAAAGGGTTGTTCCTATATAGAGTTACATTCTATATCTTTTTAAGAATTTCCCATGAAACAGACACTTTTAATGCCATCTGACACCACATTCAAGCAAGTCACAAGCAGATACAGCCATCAGTGTTTTGGGGTAGGGTGAAATGAAAACATTGCATTTACAGGAGGCAAATGATGTCACTTTTTCCAAAGACTCCACCTGTGATGTAAAACACAGAAGAGGACTAGAGGGATATATATATACAAGGACCTGTAAAGTCAAAATCTGATGGAGCAGTGCACATTTAGTGAAGACAGATGATAGATCCTGCTGAAAGAGTAGAGGGATTTAAAAAAGAGGAATTATTGTGAGAGCACAATTTTGGTCAAGGATTAGGAGTGAATTATTTGCATAATAAAAGTCAGCCAGGAAAATGTCTTGGCTAAAACTGAATTTCTTTGAGGTGTGCTTCAACATCTTCAAAGAGGGATCTCACAACTCCTGAGTAAGGGCTGTAGTGAAATCTGAGCAAGTGGAAACGTTTTCACAGAGAATTGAGAGTCACTTACAAATAACTAGAGGCAGAAATAATTGTATAATTCCCCTGTTTTCCAGCTGTAGTTACTGGGCAGTAAATGCTGGGGCAATTAACAAAGAATACATGAAGTTCACAAGTGGAACAGAGTTGTCACATTGCTTAAGGCAAACTTTAAATTACACACATGCTGCCAAATCTGAGCAAGAACCAGGAATACTATGTGACCTAAAGAGCATCAGACAAGCCTTCTGCCCCTATGGCTCAGACTTGGGGTTGCCTATAATCTTTAGTATTCTTTTAAATCTTATTCTTTATAAATCAAATAAAAAAACCCACAAAAATGAAAACTTGCTGTTTTGCTCCTACCAGGTTTTTAAATTCTTGCAAGGGAGAAAGTTTCATAATAGAAAGGCCTCATTACTCATTACCACACAACACCATAAACAAGCAACACTGCTGGGAAATTCAATATATTACTAATGCATCCTAGCAGCCTACAAAATCTTCAACAAACCAAAGAAGCTGCAAAGATCAGCATTATAGAATCACATGGCTAAAGGCTTCTCTTTTGAAAGGCTAAATCTTAGGATACTCAGTGCAACTCTTACTCAGTAACTATTAAAGACATAATCAAACATAGCTGTGCTGAATAAACCATTGACAGACTTTGAGAACAAATTGCCTCAAATCAGAGGCCACAAGAAAGGCAGAGTACAGAAATTACTGTGTTGAAAAGAAAGCCTGTGAATTAATCATGTAAGCATACTAAAACATTAATAGTTTTGAACACTGAAGGTGAAAGAACATTTGTTCACCAAAGGTCGCTCTTCCAGCTCAGGGGGGGTAATTCTAAAGGCCACATGTCGGAAAATTTGCCTCAGTATTTGTGTTATTTCACCCCCGGGCATCGTTCGCTGTGTAAAGCAATTAGTCTGGTAACCAATGAGTGTCCCAGTGTTGAAACCCTGCAGGAAAAGTCAGCATCTCACAAAGCAACAATACCAACATACTGATGGAACCTGGTTCTCATAAATAAGTATTTACTCTTTATAAATAAATAAATCAATAAATAAATAAATAGATATTTTACTTTATTAACAAAATAATTCCAGGCTAAAAATGTAACAAGCCAGACTGGTATTAAAAAAACACAGATCGAATGCCAGCAGAAGAAAGCAATCGCTAGTGTGAACCTTCAAGACTTCACCTTTGGAAACAAGGGAGAATTAATGACAATATTGTTTTAATGGGTGGAGATCAGTGTGAGCACATGTCTGGAAAAACAACCAACCTTTCTGAAACAAATGCTCAGTGTGAACAGGGCATCCTACACCCAGCTATGGTTTTACAAGGATTTCTGTTAACAGAGTATAATTGTAGCAGCTGTGACAAAGGATGTGGTGAAATAATTGAAAAGAAAGTCTGCCATCCAACCACATTTTACTATTTCCTTAACTGTCAATTTAAAACAAGAGTTAATGTAAAATAGGTTTTTCTTATTTTGTTTTATATAACAGAGGCAACAGTGATCTCCTTGGAATCTGGTGCCTCTCCAATGTTTATCACACCATTTATCATCCAGACTTCCAGCTTGCAGAGATGTATAATATGAAGCACAACTGCTAAATCTTGTTACTCTGCTGGCAAGAAACATCATCTATCGTACTAAAAGGAGTTCAGTGGTTGATTTATTCAATCGATTGCATTAGTTACTAAGCATGACCAAAAAGGGGGGGAAAAGTCTTAATTATGATAAGGTGCATTGCATGAATAATTCCAGTTTAAATGCTTGGTGGGGCCATACTGAAAGTTATTTTTATCATGAATATGCTGCACTGCTGTGGAGTAAGGGGTTTTTCCAAATCTCTGCCCTGTAAACTTTGGGGGTTTTGTCACTACAGTGATATGAAGCATCATAAACTTCTGATTCCCCTTCTGCAGAAGCAGCTTTCTTACGAAAAACCTCTCCTGAGGACCCTCAAAAATTACATACACTGATGGCATGCCCTCCCTGTGCTGAGTTTTGAGTGCTGACCACTTGTGGAAGATCCCTTGAAAATTTCACTGAAGTAATTGGATGTGATTAATATATTAAAATTAATGTACATAGCATACATACATTAATGTAGGCAGATTACTTACTTATGTGAATATAAAGAACAATAAAATGATCATCAGAAATCTTCTACTCCACTCATCCTAAACAGTGCTGAGTACTTAGGGCTACACAGGAACCCATCTGTGTGAAAGCACAGCCTTCTCTGTCCCTCATGGGGAATGACTAGTGGATGAAAGTACACTTAGGTGCTTTATGGAACTGGCCCATGTCTAGAAAATGAATATAAAATTTTTCTTCTTCATATTAGAGGGGTCTGCCAAGTGCCTTACAGTTTCCATAGATTCATAAAATCATAGAATTAGAAGATCGTGTTGGGCTAGAAGGGACTTTTAAAAGTCATCTAGTTAGTCCAACCCCCTTGCAGTGAGCAGAGACATCTTTAAGTAGATCGAGTTGCTCATAACCTGAATCAGTTTTGCTTGACACTTAGTTATGGACTTCAGTGGTTACAGATCCCATATTTACTTAAACTATCTTAGAGAAGGATTTGCAACACTAAATGATAAAATAATACTCCAAATCTCAGTTGTTTAAACAACTGTAGCTTCCTTAAACACATAGTCCCAGGCAGAACCAAAACCATGAACAGTGACCTAAGCATTCACTGGTGGCGTGGAGGTAGGTGAGGGAGAAAAAGGGATCTGAATTTCATAACTCTGTTTTCCACCTCCAGATAAGTGCTACATGAGTTCACAAACCCCTCCAGATCTCATGAGGCCTTGTGGTCAAACTCCCCTTCTGCTTGCCTGCCACATATGATGCATGAAGGCAATACAAGGTCAATGCTGGAAGACATCAAAAGCTATTAAATATAAAATGGAACTATAAAGTGTGTAGAATGAAAGAAGGATTGCCTTAGAGCAGGGTCAGCAGGTCTGAGGAGCCTCAGCAGAGATTGCCAGGGAATTCAGCTGGATCCAAGTCTCCATGTGGACTAAAGACCTATTTCAGTGTACATACCATGTCGTACAACCACAGAAGCCTGCTGTCATTCATTAAGATGCTTCCTGAAACCCAGAAGAAGGAAAGGTTAAAAAATAGAGTAGCTTAGCTTTCTCTATGTAAAACTTATTATAGTACCACAACTGTCAAAAAAAGAGACAACAGCACACATAAACAAAGCCCACTCATAGCTGAACCTGTGTGCATGACAAACTGGGACAAATGGTTAACAGACGCCTTTGAAGACTGAAGTCTTTTGTGTGCTTGTTTCTAAAGCAGCTGTCACCAAAATAGCTCTACAGCCAACAGGCTACTTGTGTACTTGGGTTTTCACTGTTTCAAGGTGCTTACAAGGTGATTTACTGACATAAAACCCTTGGTCAGACAGCCTCCACCATACTACCAACTACCCAGGTTTCTACTTCCCAGCTATGTGGGGTGGTAGAGGAGATGAAAACAGTACCCTGATTTCTGTATAGCAGGTAATGCTGGGTGCCACGGAGACACAAAGTGTACTTCGTAAGAATGACAAGGAAAAGGTAGTCAATGGTAACTGTTAGGTAATAAAAATGTCAAGATTTTGGAAAATCTGAAATTTCTCTCACTGTACCCATTAGCTACTAAACTTTCCAACATTTCGCTTCACAACCACTAATTCTATTTCTTTATAATAAAAGGTAGAGATTTCAAAAATTGAGGAATGACGTGGCACTCTTTGCCTAGCAGCAGACACATTTGGACTACAGATCTATCATTTTCACAGTCGTAGTTAACAAATAGTCTCTGTAATAAAACATTTCAGCATTACTGCAATAAGCAGCTAAGTGGAAAGAGTTACTTGCCACCAATGTGCTCTTATAGCCAAGAGGGCCAACAGCATTCTCAGGTGGATCAGAAAGGGGGTGGTTACCAGATGGAGAGAGGTTCTTCTAACTCCCTCTACACTAGGGAGACCACATCTGGAGCATTGTGTCCAGTCCTGGGCCCCTCAGTTCAAGAAGGACACAGAGCTGCTGGACCGTGTCCAGAGTAGAGCAAGGAAGATGATGGAGTAGAACACCTGCCTTATGAGGAAAGGCTGAGGGAGCTGCATCTCTTGACCTTGGAGAAGAGGAGGTTGAGAGGTGACCTCATTCATGTCTACAAATATGTGAAAGGACAGGAGGATGGAGCCAGGCTCTTCTCAAGGTCATCTAGTGATAGAAAAAGGGGCACTGGGTGCAAGCTGGAACAGAGGAGGTTCCATATAAATATCAGAAGGAACTTCTTCCCAGGGAGGGTAGAAGAGCATTGGAACAGGCTGCCCAGGGGGGTTGTGGAGTCTCCTTTTCTGAAGATGTTCCAGACCCACATGGATGTGTTCCTGTGTGACTTGGTCTAGGTGATCCTGCTGTGTCAGGGGGATTGGACTAGATGATCTTTCGATGTCCCTTCCAATCCCTAATGATTCTATGATACTGCCAGGAAATGGGTAATAATTGCTGAGGCAGCAGAGGAAGTAAAAGTTAATATGGGTTTGTGAGCCTGCTGAAAAAGAATACTATACACCATTACTTGAAGCTAGGGTTCCCTATACTAGAAAGAGCAGGACAGTACTGTATTGATTTGAAGAAAAAAACCCTGTGATTGAAACACTATGTAGATTTTTCTCACAATACAACTGAGGAAGCAATGAATGCACAGAGAATTTCTGCAACCCTCATTTTCAGGCTTGAGGGCATCAATACTGGCTGGTGCCTGTGTGCAGAAGAGACTGAGGGGTGTCTTCAATTGTCTTGTTACCACGCATTTCTTTTACCAAAGATCAATAAAGACAAGAATTGTGCCATCCATTTAAGCTGGTAGTGTTTTGTCCCGTTGTGTTATTATTCAGCACTTCCTGATAAATGCACCCCATCATCTAACTCTGCTCTGCTGAGTGTCAAGCTGTAGCCTCATCTGCCTTCATACCACAACATCCATAGGTAGATGGTGTAACCTTCATCTTTTCTTCAGTACTTCACAAGTCTATACACGATTCTTTTGGCATGATGTGTGCACAGCAGTCACCTCCTATTTAACTGCTGAAATGGAACTAAGATATTAGTGCCAGAGTGGAGGTAACATCTCTATAAGAGATAACACATGCCCCTCTTTATTTTTCATACATGTACACAAGTACAGGAGCAATGTAGTGGGCTTTATCACAGTGAAACTTTTAATTTTCTCCCACCATTCAGTTTTCATTTTACAAGGCACTAATCATCACACTTGGACACCATGGGTTAGCCCTATCCTTGAAGGAAGGCACAAAGTCTTCCAGGTTTGTACTTTCACTCTGCTACAAACTAAAGACTTCAAATGAACTCTCTGAGATTTACAGAAAACATATCTGACAACCCAAAGTCTGCAAGTAACAAGATTTTGGGGCTGGGTTTTTTAATGGAGGTGCAATGGGGCTAGAGAGGAAGATACTCCTTGAAGCTGTTCAGGACAAATACAACATTGGAAATAATTGTGAATTGTTCTTTCTGTGGACATTTTTGATACTCAATGTATAAATGGATGAAATAAACCCCAACACAACATTAATCACACAACCCCTTTTTATACTTATTTTCTTATATTTCAAAGAATCATAGAATCATTAATGTTGGAAGTGACCTCCAAGACCATCAAGTCCAGCCATGTATGTTTGTACACATACATACATTTTCTAGAAAAAATCAAAACTAAACCTGCCAGAGGTATTGTTTTATTAAATTTAAAATAATAGTTGCAGGAGACAATAAGGAAAAAGAAAAGGAGGGTAACTGTAAATTGTACAAATGGTGATTTAGGAGAAAAAAGATGAACAGCAAGAACAGTATGCTTCTAAGAAAGCATGAAACCATGAGAGAAGCAGAGTCTATAAGTTCTCTTCTCTGTCCTCTGAAATGTTAACCTTGGCAGTGAGCAACTAACTCACTTCAAATTGGATTCCAACCAAGTAAAATAATAAGCAGGGTTTCAATCAAACCCGACATGCTAATAATGCTGAACAAAATACTCAGGGAGATGTGCAAACATAATCTATCATAATGCAGACTCCTTTTTTTTAAAATTAAATCTTATTAATGTTTCCAGATTTACAACACCAGACTGAAGTTTTCTGGCTTTCCCCCATATCGGGACAGACAAAGCCTGCACCATTTGCCTAACCAGCATGTAGCATCCACCTGGGTGGCTGGAAAATCCAGCACAAATTGCTGGCCCAAAGGCCAAGAAGTCAAAAGCCATGAGTTCACTGAAATCACTCTGCACCTTTTGCATTGCCAATTCAGGAACAACTGAAAGACTTTGTGGTTCATTGCTGGAAGAGGATGTTTGTAGCTTACAACACTTCAGAGCTGAAACAGTTACTGCACTTGTATGTATTGTCAAAAAGAAAAGTAAAACATTTGTTTTCAGCATATTAGCATGAAGAACAAAAGGGAAAATAAACCATTGAGGTTTTTCCAGCTAATTAATGACCAGAGGAAAGAAAAGAGTTGAAATCACACATGATCTCTAGATGATCCTGTGTTCAGAATTTAACGCTGCCTGACCAGGAAAAATTCAAAGTGTAGTTTTGGGTCCACTCATTAGAAGAGAAATCCTGTTGATCAGTGAACATATCATTTAAAATAAAGTACATCTACAGTGTCTGTTCAGATCAGAAAGAAAGCAGATGGGAGTTGTGAAAGAAAAGACTAGTCAGGCCAAAAAGTGATGAAGAAAACAAAAGCACTATGAAAAGTAATGTTCCTTGCTGACAAAAGAAATGCACAATCACCACCCTTCTGCAGATGGCACACTGCTAGGAGCCACAGCCCTTCA
Source organism: Upupa epops (assembly GCA_013397515.1). NCBI lineage: Eukaryota > Metazoa > Chordata > Aves > Bucerotiformes > Upupidae > Upupa > Upupa epops. The sequence continues at coordinate 98,180 of VZRI01001454.1, forward strand.
CTAAAACAAACAGGACAGAGCAGACAGAAATGAAAAGGGGGTGATAATGTTTTGAGTCAAGAAAATTAAACAGTGAATATCAACATAAACACAAAAATTTATTTTTACTGTGAGGAAAACTAAAAAAGCCCCAAAGAAAACACCAGAAAAGTACTGAATGTAATATTAGAAAGAGAATCCACACAGCCACTGCAGCTACAATTCTTTCAATAAAAGCAAGTGAGATTTTCCTAGGACAGGTCTTTATAGTTAGAGTGACAGTAAACTTAACATAGATACTGATTGCAAAAGTTAAGTGTAGTCATTTGGAAAGGTCACAAAGAACAGAATACTTCAGACATTAAAAAAATATGTATGGCAGCATCTCAAACAGGTCAAAGCCAGAGGATGATTCTTCATGAAATTACAGTGTGTCTGATGAACATTTGGAAAAGGCAGTTTGTTTGTACAACGTGGTAGAACTACATGATGCATTCAGTGACCTCATTTTTAAGATAACATTTCTGATATTCATTTAGTAGGTAAGAAATCAAACTGTTTTACACTTATGTCCTACTAGAAGTATTCCCCCAGTACACAATATTGTCAACTCTTCAGCTAGACCTTTGTGTTGTATAGTGGGTATACGGTCAAAAGCAATGCTCATGGCTCTGCAGCCATGATCCCATACACTATGCCAAACCCTACACTCCTCTTACATCTCCACCTCAGACCAGTTCTGTAAACCAGAGAGCATGTGAGCTCATCATTGTCTGAGCTGTAGAGCCTGAAAATTGCAGCAACAGACCATTATTACAATAATTATGAAGACCATTGGCAATTATCTTTGCTTTGATACAGACCCTCTCTCACTGTTCTTCAGAAAATGCAACCTTCAACAAATGTAGAAAGGTAAATTATCTTGAGGAAGAAATGACAGATGGTTCTTTGAAAGAAAATACATCTAGTCTCATCACAGTTAGTCTTTGTGATTTTGTGTAACAGCTTTTATTTAAAACACACTATAAAACTGACATGTGAAGAATTATAGAAGAAATCATTCTTTTTGTAGTTTTGAAATTTAAAAAACTTTGCAGAGATTCAATAACATGCTTATTCTACAGTATTTCAGAGAAAAGAAGCCAAACCAACCTCATTATGGACAAAATTATGTAAGTGAGGCACTCAAAATTGTATTTGGGGCTCCAAATAAAATTGTGTGATGGTGACCTCCAAATAACCCCCAATCTGAATGCAAACCTTAGATTCAGCAGTTTTAATAGCTCAATAATCCCAGCACAGCCAAGTTTTCCTCCTGGAGTTTCATGATGATGTTCATTTATTGTGGGGAAATAAGCAAGACATCTACAATGACATCATAATTTTCCCAGTGCAGCATTCTTTGGAGAGTGTCCTAGCCGCTCTAGCTAGGTGTAAAAAAAAACCTAAATGAAACTCAATCACTGCTCATTAGAGAGCAACCGATCTGGTGATTTCAGTTTATATGTCATTTATTACATTTCCTAAAGAACAATCAAATGTAATGCCAGCACCAGCAAAGAATAACAGGAAGAAGAACAGCACGTAGGTTTAGTGCTCCTCAAATAGGTCACAAGACTCAGGGTGGCAACGGCAACACATTGTCCATAGAGCAGACATTTTGTCTAACCATATATGCTAATCAGCATTCGCCCACAAATTAGAAACTGCACAGATGATCCTTTCCCTTGAGTGAGTTAGTGGTCTGGGTGCTCTTATACAGGTTCATTACATTTCATTGATATTTAATGCTGAGCTTGATTATAATGACATCTCTACTAATTCCTTGTTATTTTATTTTTAAAGAGTTCTAATTAGCCAACTCCAATATCCAAAACCAGATGTCCCCGTGTGCTCCACACAGGTCAACAAGCTGCTGATAAAGAGATTCTGGAGTTGGTAGGGTGAGATGAAAAGCAAATTCCTCCAGTGGCAGAACAGACATGGCTTTAATCATAGTCATGGAATGAGGCACAAGGCATGGGATTTGCTGCACAAGAAAGACCTTCTGTCCCAATCTCTTATACCATCAGTATTCATGGCAGAGGCTTAGGGAAGCATGAGCTGAATCTTGCTTCCATTATCTAATCCGTCTTCCTTCCAGACTTGTTCTTAGGGAAGACCCAAAGCTGGAAACTGTGTCTACTCCATCAAATTGCCTATTCCAGCAGGATTCAGGTAGTTTTTTCAGGCTCTGCAGCGAGTGTCATAGTGCATGCGCACAATGCACTTCACCACTTGACATGTCTACCACCAAAGCAGCACACATTAAAATGAGAGGAGATTCTTCCTGCCCCCTACTTTCTCCTACATTAAATCAATGGTTTCATAGGTCTCTCTTATTTCTCACTGAAACACCTACATAAAAAGTCCAACTGCAGTAATAACTACTGCCTGCTTGTACAGGGCAGCTATAGAAATGATGCCAAAAAGATCAAGGTATATTTTATATGTATTTTAATTTTTATAGTGATTGTATATGAACTTTCTTTTAAGATGGGGGAAGCTATTTGACTACTTCATGATAATTGAAAAATTAGTCACTCTCTGTACAGTAGCCCAGAGTGTTTAAAAAGGCAGAGGCTTCTGTAGAACCCAGCATTGAGTCTGATGCTCTCCCAGCACCTACATGAAGTTCTCTTAGTAGGGCAGGAACATCAAGAAAATGGAGAGCCTAAAAGAAAGAAAGAGCCACCAGACAGCAAAATAAATGGTTAAGTATAGCCCTGAGATAGAGACAAAATGCAGAGCTAAAGAACACACGTGGTTGAATCTCTGAGCTAAAGCAACATGGAAGTTCCTAAACAACAGCTAACAATTCCATTTGAAAGGCACAAACACATTTTACATGTACATTTTGCATACAAAATACATTTGTGCCTTACATGTGAAAAAGCAGGATCCAAGCATGACTCTTCTTCTGGATACGGCTGTCAATCAACAAAAAGGCAAGATTTGTGGATTTTTATTTACATCTTCATAAAGTGCAGGTAGAAGGTCTTTGCCAAGCAAAACTAAATCCATTTCAAACACCAGTACAAAGAAAACTCCCTCACTCCCAAGATCTGAATTTTAAGAGGATATTACTGACTGAAGGAGGAAGGCAGAAGAATAGGTTGCAAAAGCCACATCAATTAAGCAAGACTCCCATACGCCACAGCATACTTGTAATACTCACAGTCCTCATCCTCCTTCTGCCCCTATGGAGATTAACAAAATGACACCTTCAAGGTCTTGCTCAGTCCTCAGTTTCAAAGACCCTACACACTGTTTTTTTCTGTAAGATACCTGCAAACTGCCCCTCAGTAGTCCATCTCTGGAGGGAGAATGATAGCAGGCAGAACACCTGAGGGTCCCTTGCCCATAGATAGACACTTTTAGCAGAACATAGTCCCCTCTCACTTCAGCTCATGTGGTCAATTTTTGTTTGATCAGGGTAGCCATTCACCTTGAAAGCATCACTGTAATATTCCTGCACTTGATTTTTCCTTAATTACTACAAAATGTTGCACGGCTAATGTCAAACCTAAAGATACTAGACAAGACTGCCCTCTCCACTCCACAAAGCTGCTCTTTCCACTTCTTCCACCAAAAGAAATAGTAAACTGTAGCAGGGGGATTGGACTAGATGATCTTTTGGTGTCCTTTCCAATCCCTAATGATTCTATGATTGACTTTCCTTTTCTCTAGGGCTCAAGGCTGCTGAATCTATGGGACCAGCAAACAAAACAGCAAGGTGATTTTTCAACTGTTTTTATTCTGAATTGGGTAGAAACCAAAACTATTCAGAACATCCATGAAAAGCAAAAGATAGCTGCCTCAGAAGAACAAATGCAAAGCCTAGAGTAGAACCTAATTTTACTTCTTTCTTCTCCACCCTTGTATAAGGACTTGTACCTGTTCATACAGCCTACAGCAGAGGTGGACAGCTCTCCTGATGCTGGAAGTCCCATTACAAAAAAAAAAAAACAACGCTGTGCTAAGAACCAAGTATTTTCCCTCTCCTCTCACAATAAAACTAATTAAGAAAAAAGGTGCTTGGTCTCCTTATTGCACTTTCCTACTTACACGCATAACTATTTCTACAGATATGTGATCATTCCTCTCATTGTTTTTCATGAATATTTAATCATAACGCCACAAGAGGCTGTCCCCCTTAAACAACATATGCTGGCATTGCCTGAAATTCACCAGCTTTTCAATCATTTATAAGTTATATTCTACATTAACATTTTAGCTTTCTTCTTTTTCCTCTCACAGTTATATGGAAAGAATCTCTCCTTGTTTTACTTTTAAAACAAAAGATGTATATTAGAATCCATTCACAGGCAATAAAGCTAGGTTTCCAGCAACCTCCTGAATCAAAATGTTATGGAATATGGCTGGTGGAACTAGAAAGATCAGGAGATCAGGCAGCAGATCAAGGTTCAACTCAGAAGGTTCATAAGCTGCTCCTCTTGACATCCAAATGAACCTGTTGCTCAACTTTTCTTGTGACAAAACAGGATTTCAGCTTATTTAAGCCAGTTTAAAAAAGCAATAGGGCAATTATGTCAACTATTCTTTCCAAGCAGTATTACAATGAAGTTATCTTCTGTTGTTCTTGTGAGTCATTCTTAGACCATTTGAGCCAAAAAGGTGCTGACCTGCATCAAGAGAATTAACAATTAGAAACAATAACAAACACATTGCAATTCAGGCAATTACTGAGGAAGGCATAATTTTGCTAAGAAGCTAAAGTTCTGCCCATTTATGATCTTCTGTAACCAAAATTAAAAGAAAACAAACACAGGAAGTAACAGTCCAAGTGACAGAAAACTCATTCACATGCTAAGCAGAGAGTTACCAAGCAGCCAGAGTTAATTAAGTACACAAACATCACCCAATCATATTTTTTAAGAAAGACAACAACAATCCATGTATATAATTTGAAAAGAGTTATAGGTAAAATATTCTTACCACACACTGTTTCCTAATGCCAAGTGAGTAGCTCGTTGCATATTAGATGGAGTTATGTTATTACTAGGAACTACAGGTAACAAAATTATTTGGGATGACAGTAATAAATCTGAAGAGAAACCTGAGCCTAGGACACACAGCACATACCACAGCACCACAGGTCAGGCAGAAGACAGATATGGAAATGGCCGGTAATATCCAGCATACATCATTGTGTTGCTTGTACCAACCATACAAATATTCACAATAAACAAGGTAGTCAAGGCAAGGAGGTGTCTCAGAAGCAGGGTTTTATACTGAGCATTGGCCCATTCAGTCTCCTGAACAGCTGCCATAAAGTAATAACGATCATAACTTTTTTTTTGATACTGAAGCATAAAGGGAGAGCAGTGAATGTCAAAAAAATGGGGGGGGAAAGTGTCCTTTTCTGGCATGTGACTATCCTATCAGAATACAATCAGCAGTTTTCTGCAGGCAGCAGGGCTCAGCACACCAGTGTCATATTCCAACTCATATCTAGCTTTTGGAAAAGTTTTAAAACTCTCCTACAGTGGCAGCCCTTTAGTGATATATCCTGTCTAAGTCACATGTACAGAGGTTTTGAGTATCTGTTTCCAATTGACTCTCCAGTTCTTTGCCTGGAGGGTTATCATCTGTGTTTGTCAATGATTTGGGATTGAGAGCATTGCTCTGCTTAGTATTTTATTATTCAAATGTCACTGTCAACATCAGGGAAATTAGTATCGCTTGTGTTGCTGCTTAGCAGGCAATGCCTGGGAAAGAGAATCAAAATAGTGGTGTAGAATTCCCATGTTTTAGGGAATAAAGCACTCATAAATTCAAGTTATATAACACTCTGATATCCGTCTACAAACTTCTTTCTGACTCGCATCACTCATGCACGCTGCAAGCTTATCACTCCATCGGAGAACACCCTCCATTATAAATAACTTCCTACTTCAAAGTGTAACAAATTACTTTGATACACTTTTAAAGTCAGTGTTTTCAATTCTCCAGCATTTTTGCCTGATGGGAAATCATTAAATAGCTAAGAACACCTTGTTTGCATTTATAACTGTTACCTCTCTGAGGGAGCATTATCCCCTTTGCCCTCTAAGATACCAGTATCAGTAGCATCCACATCAAACAAGCTCAAAGTAAACCAGCAGCCCAAGCCACACTCATGCTTGTATTTTTCCAGGAAGAGCTCAGATTCTGAATGGTTCTTCCTTCTTCACAGCTATCTTGTAGTTCAACAAATCAATGAAAACCCATGGCTAGGAGTGCTTTGTAATCAACAGAACAAAAGTGTCAAAAAAGCAAAGTAACCGACTATTAATCACATCTCTTTGATAACCCTGACCCTACTAAAGCATAGCATCTGTTTTGTGTTTTTTGTGGCTGAAAGCCAAAGCTGGGATCAGGAAACAACTATTTCACTGGTCAGATGTTAACATAGCACAGCATGTTGACTTTATAACCACCCTATGAGCTCAGAGAATTTAATGGAACTGTCTTTTATTTGGCTTGGTCCCATTTATTAATATTACCAGAGCAAGTAACTCATATGATCAGACATGCTCTTAACAGAGCCATGTCTAGACAGACCCAGAAGTACCTACTCTGCTTTCCACGATTAGGCAAAATCTGAAGGTTAGGACTAGTTAAAGCTGGAACCATTGTTTGAATTCACACTAAAAGCGTTCTCATCAGTTACGGTCAAGGTAGACGTCTAAAACAGGGATTACTAAACAGTAGCAAGCAAGCGCTTTTGACTGTGGACCAGATGGTAAAAATCAGTGTCATTTATGCAACTTAACAGCTAGAGAAAGATAGAAGTGATGATCAAGGAAATGATATCACCAGAGGTAGGGAGGAAAAAACCCAACAAATTAATTATTACAGTATCTGAAAATGGAATTATCCAGGAACTAGTAAATCCATCTAGATTAGCAAGGAAAGCTACCACTTCTTGGTACCACTGTGGATGCTGTTTGGACAGTCTGCCTACTTTATCATACACCCAAGATTGGCTTGTCAGGAAGATTCAAGGCATAAACAGTCCCCAGAACCTTCTAGAATGTTATGGTTTGGTGTTACAAAGACCAAACCTTAAAATTCTAATTATGGCACATTCTTCGATGGTCAGATCTCATCATGTGCAAGTGCTGCAGACAGCCACAGTCATATACTATCCTTTTAGCTTCAGCAATAGCAAATCTAAGCCTAAGCAGAGGCTTACATGAACTTTGCCTTGCTCTTATGATCCTTGTGCTCCTGAAATGCACCACAAGATCTACACTTAGGACTCAGCATTTTCTCCTTGACTCCCTTTACACTAGCATGAAATTGTATATCCAATTGCCCTTTTGATAGTGATTTCTATTTTTCCAAAAATCATGAGAAAAATTAATGATAGAATGACATACAATGACACTCCAGCACCTTTAGCACTTGTCTTAGTAGTTCCACTGTCTACAATCATGCACTCAACTTGTGACTCCTCCTCTGCTTCTCCTGTATGGAGCTAGTCTTTGCACCACTCTTGTTGTTACTGGTATTTTGTGCTGATGAACAAATTGTGCTTTAAGCTAACACAAGCAAGGTGGTAGCAGCTGTAATGGACTTAATTCAAACCATCAACAAAGACAAAGGCAAGCAAAGAAAAGAGATTAGGCATCTGTGCTTAAACTGAAAAAAAAAAAAAAACCCTACTCTGTGTGAATCTTGGCATTACCACAAGTTTAATTAAAGAGAAAATAAATCTTTTTCATATGTCTAAACGTATACAGGCTGATTGTACCATTTACTTCAAGCATTTTCATTCATTTCACGTGGAATTTAGTTGTTCATGCTTGAACATAATAAGCCATTAGGATAAATTGGAGATTTGAGAAAACAAACACATCTTGCAAACACTTGGAAGACTGACAGATCTTTCACCCGTGCTGCCTAATAGGTGTTGCTTAAATTTCCCCGCGTACACCTTTTTGCCTGTCAGAGGTGTTTGTCTGATTTTCTTGCCTTTGATTTCCACTCAGTAAACTTTACCAAATTGTATAAATAATGCTGGTGTAACCCTGAAATACATATTGTTTTGAGCAGAGGCAGACATACACACCTGGGAAGCTCGTATTATCACTTCCCCACATGCACACTCACCATTAACAATGCACTTCCATATGGTGCTAATTCCCAGATTGGAGTTACTCTCCCAAATCACAGTTATCCTCTTTTAAATATGCAAAGCATATGATAAATTTAAGCATGTGATTAATTTGAAGAATTTGTGGCTAGTGAATGTCAAGCCTTCTCCTGGGCTTTCTCTGGATGACAACTTTACTTATTCAAGTGAGAAAAAAATTCTAGCAGCTTGGCAGTCTTTTACTTTGGGGTCTGATTCTTCCCTCTAACTACAGGATAAACCCTCACGGAGGAGGAGAGATGTTTTGATAGGTTTTACAAGAGGAAATAAAACACAAACAGACTACACGTAACACTGGATCTACATTTTGACACAGAATGATCTCAAACTTCAGCAAAGTGAATGGCAAATGAGGCACAGGATGACCTTCCATACACATTGCAGGAAAGAGAAGTGGTTACCAAATAATTCAATCCATTGCCTTAAGAGGCATTAGCTTATTCTGCATTACAGCTTTGATTTCTGTAGGAGGCTACCAGCTGATAGCTTCTGGTTGTGTTTTTCAAACACTGAAGGTCGTAAGGAGCTGAACAGAAGTTAGAAGCCACAAGGTAACAATTACCTGCATTTAAAACAATAGGGTTAAGAGATATTTTACTTCCTGCCCCAGCTCATTGCATAGTACCCACAGAGAGAAATGTTCATGGTGAACCCTGTGGAAAGCAAACATGTGTTAGAAGAGTATGTAAAGTATGTAAAACCAGGGCTTGTCACCATCCAGTCTGGCATAGCTCAGGCAACATGCTCAGGTGTGCACCTCACCCATCACCATTTCCACAGCTCACCAACATGTCAACTAAAGCTGTCTGGCATGAGAGTGGAAATAAGAAGGCAGCTGGGTTCTTTTCGTTTTTATTTTTTCCTTGTTTTTTCTTTTTCTTCAATTGAGACAGAGGTTTAATTATCCCGAATCGCTGGAATTCATCATGGGCTTTTGTTCTCCACAAGCATGGAGAGTCTTTAAGGAAATCTCAGCGGCACTGGGCTCTGAGATCCTCATAAATCCTGAAAGAAACAGGAGATTATGCTGTGGAAGAACCCTGACCATGCTAAAGCATCCTACTTTGAAACTATCAGGGTGCAATTCCTGAAAGCAAATCAGCCTGGCAAAATTAATTCCTATAAAGAGTAGAAGATATTTTTCCTAGCATTGGACAGCAAATATTCAGTGTGTTTATCTGACTCACAATTGAAGGAAATACGGAAATATTGAAGTCTTTTCTGAGGTGAAAAACACATCCCCTGGCTACCAGTTTGAACAGAGGCCTTGAGCTGAGCCTAGTTGAGAGGCATCTTTGCCCATGGCAGGGAGGTTGGAGTAGTTATCTCTAAGGCCACTTGAACCTTAGCTGTTCTATGATTCCATGACAGAGATTTTAGGACAGTAGGGAAAGTGGCAGAGCTGGGAAGAATGTAAATCGCTGCTTCACAGAGGACAAAAGAGGCTAGAAGGGCACTTGTGAAATCATAAATCATTGCCTGTGTTCGCATACACCACATTTTAATGAGAATAGTTATTTTTTAACTAAAACTGTCTTTACAATCATGCTGAGAATTTTCCTTTTGCTTCTTCCCTGTAGGTAAGCCTCAGTAAGGGCACATGAACCAGAGACAGCAACACAATACTTGTGTCCTGTACTTTGAGCTGACACCTCCTACATAACTGAAGATAGAGAGAAAGTTCTTTCTACACACAATCCTGCAAAGCTAATCCAACTCCTTCACTGGCTGGAGACACTCTATATCTTGGTGGTGGTGTATCACACCAAGCTGGACCATAGGCAGGCACTGACACTATTCACGGAGCTGCAGACTTGCTGAAGAAAAGGGATGCCATGAGCTTGGGTCCCACTCCCATGTCATTTTTGTCTAGCACCTGTCCATTGATTTCATGGGATGTGCTCCTGATTTGGATCAGTGTCAGCAAAGAGGCAATCCCTGACCTAGCAATGGCAAAGTGTATTTCTGCAACACATTGAATCCTTGAGTTATTGCAATCAAAGGGTTTCCTCAGGAGAAAATCTGCTTGGAATCAGTCTACCCTAAAGTAGGTGGTTCCTTCTTTTTAAAATGACTGGTTTAGAAATGAACTTGTGGCACTCGAGGTGGCTTTCCACAGCTTTGCATTGCTGATGGATCCTTTCAGTACACATTTTTAAATGTTAATAGACAAGCAAAATGAAAAGAAAGTCTTCAAGCTCTGCAATTCCTAACTCACATCCATTTCCCCAAAGTCAACCCTCTTGACAGCTGCCTCAGCTGGCAACAAAACATATATAAATACAGACACAGTTGAGTTTGGGGTATCTTTGTTAATATTTATATAGCCTGCCACAGGGTGTTTCAGCAGCACAGCTGTTTCCAGCTGATAACTCTCTGCCTCCAATGACAACTGCACAGTTTTATTTCATGGGGGAATATGTATAATCATAAAAATGATATGAATGTCCTGCCTGCTTTATTGGTCTGAATATCTCCAAGGATTATTTTGATTTTCCAGATACACCATGTGTTCAAGAAATTCTTTGGGGACTACTGGATTTCACTAATTTGTAATAAAATTGCCAGTACCCTCATTGTTGGGATGCAACAGTCATAATGTCCAGTTATTCAGGGTAAGGAGAGAGCATCAGTCTCTAAGTGTTCTTAGGCATGCAGACAGGTAAATGAATAGATAGGTACATACATACTCATACAGATACATATGCAAAAGGCATTCTGAGTAAGTATAGTTAGTAAGTGATCAGAAGTATCTAGCAGTAAAGACACTTAGAAAAGGGGTTTGGCTTTCTTCTCCTCTGTCTTGCAGGAATGAAGACCTGTTGAACAACCATTGAAAAAGAGAACCTCTTGTCAAATAGATGCATTTGCCAAAGTCAGGTAAACTATGATAATCCAGACCTGTTTCAGAGGTTTCATCCTCTGTTATGAGTCAGGTAGTTTTACCCGCCACACCCACTACAGATAAAATGGAATGAAGAGGATATCCTTGAATTCTGGAGGGCAAACAGAAGCAAACCTCATGTCACATCGCAAGGCTGGTCCACAGCACACCATGACAATATTTATATGTGAGCATAGTCCCACTGATTCTAATTCAGTTGTTAAGCATACATGAACAAAGCTTTTCAGAACTGCTACCAGAATATTTTTTGCCTTCTGTTTCTGAAGAAGGGGGTAGCTGCCCTTATGCAGAGCCCACTGAAATATTGCTCTGATACGGACCTCAGCTGAAAACATGCCCCAGTGATAATTTATGCAGGAACAGACAGTGAGCCTGGTGTGTTACTTGCACATACTGCCTCTCAGAGAATGATATTTCATCTTATTTACACAATGAATCTTCATCTTTTGAGTCAAACTCAGGATTTTCTTCTAAATAACAGAACTGACAATGATACATTTCAACACAACTGGATTATAAAACTGTCAACCCCAGCTCTGTTCCCCAATCTCTCTCCCTGTCAACAGTGGTTGCCTGTGGAAATTTCAGCCTGCAAACCAGTCAACTGTTGAGCAGGTTTTTGCAATCTGCAAAGGGAAAAGGGAAGAGGGAGAAGAGAACCTCTGTGTGACTCCAGTCCCAAACCATTTGTTCCTTTACACAGCCAATTGCCACTACTAAGAACATCTTTGCTTCACTGTGTCTAAACTGAAGGCAAGAACCAGGATACTCAGAGCCTGAAATTATTCATTACCTTCCATGACATAAGCCAAACTTTTGTGTGCCTTGGATTGCTGCATGTTGGATGAGAGCTAATATATCATTAATCATCACTAGATAGCCTATGACTTAATCACATATCCCCATCCAATGGGCAATGGCTTTCACTGCCAAGGCAACTGCACTACCATTGTATTTTCTTTTAATTGTAGATGAAGAAAACCTGCTCTATAAGAGAAAATCCTTATAACTCACCCACAGCCAACCACCTTTTGAGCTATAATCAAACCATAGCTAACAGCAGCTTATGGAATTCAACACATTTCAATAACTCAGTTACACAACTAAAAAATTAAAGAGGACGAGGTAGGAACAGGGAAGAGGAGGTATAAAGCCAGCCCATGATCTGTACCCGTATGTAAACTCATCCTAATACCAATCACAAAATAGGTCTGCACATCAGATCGAACTGCAGTATAAACGCATCTGCTCAATGAGTATAATCCATAAAAGACTTCAAAACAAAGCAGGAACCAATATTCAAGCTGTTGCATTCAAATCATTATTATAATAAGTATAATTCAATTAATCCACTTATCCATTGAAGTAAAATTCCCAAATCAATCCCAAAGAGTACAGTGAAGCCAGCGGCACACAATAACATAAAGAGGCCCAGAAATTCTCCTTCTATATGGGATTTGGCAAGCACTAAATGATTAGAAAGAGGATTCACAATCTGTCATATGGGGCTAGGATCGTTGATTTTCTGAGTAAAAGTGTCTTACTAATTAGAAGACGTAGAAATTATTTTAGAACCTCAATAGAATTCATTCTCTTGTCAAAAGCATCTGGTTCTGAATATTCTTTTTATAGAAGTGGCTTTGATTTTTTTCTGATTTCTATATTTATAGAATCACAGAATCATCATGACAGGAAAGAACCTCCAGTCTGATCAAGACTAAAAGAGCATCTAGTGGCAGTAAGTTCAAGGGCAGGATCACTCTACTGGACACAGTATTTATTTTTTGTTTGTGAAGTTAAAATCTAGAAGCTTCAAAATGTAATGCCTTCCCTTTTCTCTATTATGAGAATGGTGGCTTTCATCTCCTTTGAATATCCTCCCAACTGATGGGTCTATTTTGACCTTTTATGATTTCTCTCTTTATTCATCTCCTGCTATCCCAAACTACCTTAACCTCTTCAGTCTCCCATCAGAGAAACATTTTTCTAAGTCTCCAAATATTCTCTTCACCTTTTTCTTAACCACTTGTAACCCACGCAAAATGTAGTCACAGTTGTCCGACAGCTGAGACCAGGCCCTGAGATACAAAAAAAAATGTTGACAGAATTTGTAAATCACTCCCCTAATTGCTGCCCATGGCTGTTTCTATCTCCTCCAGTACATTTGTCTGTACTCCAGAAAATTTTGGTTGTTGTCTTCATGAACATCATGTTTTTCCACTTCACTGCAATGAACAGAATGGAGTGTAGGGCACGAGTATTTGCCAAGTTACATTTGGGCATCTGATCCCATGGAAAGACTCCTTTTCATCTTTTTACACCAATACAATTGCAAAGTTATTTAATATTCCTATTTCCCTTGGGAGGAAAACATGGAGGTATTCATCTCAAGTATTCCTGTGTGGTTAAAAATATACCAGAATATAAAGAAAAATTGTCCATTTTAAGAAATTTTTTAGTGGATGAAAAAAACCTAAGCGTATGTTTCATAATCATGCAAGAAGAGAGACTCTTGTATCCTCCCTTTCTTCACTGAACTAGGCTGTCGCTCTGAGTTTCCCTTTGAAGATTACCTGGTATCCTTCCTCCGGAGTCCAAAATGCATGACCAAAAGGCTTTCTCTTCTACACAGAAGAAAAAGTATTTGATTCATCCCTGCCATGTAAAACTGTTTTAAACCCCCCCATAAATCCATAGTAGTTCTGGCTGCACAGAATCTCTGAAGTCTCTAACACAACCTCCAGCTCCAAGAGAGACTGTCACCACCATTAGAGAAGGTCAAAAGTAGCTTCAACCTCTCTCTTCTTTATAATCTCCATGGATGGAGATGGCACAGTTTCTCTGGGTGAAGAAATAAAATGCTGAAATACCTTCCCGGAGAAGAAGGTCCAACCCAACCTGTAATAAGTAGTGCTTGCACCACACATTATCATCTCTGCCAGGTCTGCACTCTTGGACCACCCTTAGAAAAAAACCATAAATCACTTATGTATCAGGAGCAACTGTCCTCCTGTACACTCCTCAGTTTGTCTCTTTATATCAGCTTCTGAGGCTGTGTCAGCAAAATGTGAAGATGCAGATGTATTGAGTCATTGCAGAAATATCAATTTCATTTAATCTCTCCCACAGAGATCTGGAAACCTCTTGCTAGCTGATAGGGTTAAAGGTCTCTTCCAACACAAAACATTCTGTGATTCTATGATCTCCTGGCTGAAGCAAACAAAAAGCCAACAGGAGGCAGGGGAGTCACAGCTGCTGCCCCAATAACCCCAGTCTTTGCTGTGGCAATTAGCAGCGAGAGAATTTGGGCTTTTAATTGCAATGTCTCCAAAAGTTACATCACTGTAATTTCCAATACTGTTTCTTTCTCCATCAACAAACAGCATAACAGTTTCTAAGCTAAAAGATTCAGAGCAGCTACAAAAACAAGATACTGACAAGTAAAAACACTAAAATAGATGTATAACCACACAGAGGGATTTTCCCATGAAAAATGAAGCAGAAAAATAAATCTGGAAAAGGGTTTGGAAGAAAACTCATGTGTTTCTTTTTTTCAATTCTGCCAGCCCCCCACCCCTTTTTGTAATGACAATAAATTTTCCACAGGATTCAACCACGTGAAAAGTCTCTATGCAAACTCTTCAAATAGAACAGTCCCTGAATGAAGCCTTAGTGGGGAAAAAATTAAAAAGATAAAAAGGAATAAAAAAATCAGACTCTCCTGAAACTGAATGAGTAGCCATTATTGGATTTTGCTTAGTGGTCAAATCAACTGCTAACAGAAAAATAAAATCATTCCTGGAGCCTGGAATTAACAGTGCTCATACTTCTTTTGCTCCCTGTAGTTCAACTAGCGTGACAGATCTGTCTGTTTTGCCAGCTCTCTCGGCTTCACAGCAGATGCATAAATGACTAATTTCTGCCTTTTGCTGTTTTATGATCCTGCATCTCATAAACCTACACCTTTTAATAACCTCTATCTTTCTATAGGGAAACAAAACCAGTTTTCATCTTTTTTTGCTAAGCACCACGTGTCAAGTACAATGAGATGCATAACTGTGCTGTGGCACAGATCCCCAAAGCCACCAGTGATCACGCAACCATGTCAGCTGCTCTCTGTGGACTAGTGAAACCATCAGTCTTCTTAGATAGGATCCTGTTTTGAGAGTTTCAGCAATGCCACGGGGCTGTACATAGGGACAGACGTTTCCCTGACTTCCCAAAAGTTGCGGTATATTGTTCTTATATTAAGATGATATAAGTTTTAGATACAGTGCTTACAGGTCCATTCCACTACTACAATGACATCTGCTGCCTTTTTTTTATATTTTATCCTGCTGGTATTATTTACCTCCCCATGTGCAACATGGAAAGCCTGGAAGATGACTTCAATCTCCATTACAGCAGTGGCTGAGAGAAAAGAACAGACAGCCAATATCAGCATGTAGTTGGCAGACTGAAGCTATTCTTGATGTTATTTAGGTTTACCTCATCAGCAAAATAACACTCCACTTAAGGGAAGATTGCTGCCCTCTTCTTCACTTAAACCCTTTTTTATTGTTTTATCATGAAAGTCAACTGCACAAGAAAGCATTGAAAAGTTACTCAAGAAACTGCTTTCAGGTTTCACTGCCACTCCTAGGCACCAAAGAAGAGCAAAAAATGCCTCCTGGTGTATTTTTCATTTGTGTGGCTCCTTTGCAGCATGGTTTACAATTTAACTTAGAAATTAAAAGTTGGAACCAGAAGCAGAAAAAAAAGATATAAAAAAGCTCAAAGGACTGGAAGGAGTATATTTTTAATGTAAGAGCTTGCAGTCACAGTCCAACTATTCTTAAAAGCAGAACTAAAGAGCAGATGAAAAATACTTAGCTCCCTCTGATAAAGGAGATTTTTCACTACAGCTCTTCTACACCTTTACTACAGACACTTTTAGTCCATCTTCTGATAGTCCTCACAATATTGTCTCCTGTAGTCATTTAGCTTCTGTAAACAGAAGTATTGCTACTTATTAATCATAAGGATAGAGATTCATTAACATTTCTAACACATTTTTAATAGAAACAGAATATGAAAACAGATTCTGCTGTCAGTTGCAATTTTCAAGTTCAGAGTGAGTGAAACTACAGTCCTTGATTCCAGTCTCCACTGAAACTCCACAAAACACTGTGAAATGTGTTATTATAATTACAATTCAATGGTATAATTTTACTTCATATAATGAGCTTCAATCTAATAAATTCAGACTGGCACAAAGCAAAAGAATGGGAGAGCCACAGAGGTTGTGTCACAACACAAAACCCGTGACCCTCAACCTTTATCTCAGTAGCCACTCCTTTGGAACACATTCTTGTTGTTTGTTATTATTGTTACCCATAAAAACAGAGTTTCTGCAGATACAAATGGCTGATAACCACACTGATATGCATGATTACCTGAAGTAAAAGAATACATCAATTTGTACAACCACCACCTACTCTGTGTTATTGCGCATTTTCTATCATTATTCTGTTGCTTGAACTCATCACCCTATGATCCAGGATCTGTCTCTACAGGGAAGCTGTAGAGATCTATGCACATCGGTTTGGAATCAACTGGCTAAGTGGGGTCAAACGAACAATTTTTGGTTATAATTATTACTTAAATAGAGCTAAAAGCTTTGTTTTCTTTGGCACTGTAAAAGCATACAACAGTCTTCCTCTTGAAAGCTCTATTACTTGGGTTGAGGAAGACCTATTTATTGACTTAGCATTTATTTCTGATTTGATGTATGCCAAAAGACAGCCATTGTAAACCAATTTAAGAGTCTGCAAAAGACAATTGAATTGACTTCAGTGTATTCTTACTGAGTTTGTTGAATTAGTTCAGCTTGTACATCCAGGAGACCTTAGAGCTTTACCCTACAAGGTGCTACAGCAGCCAGTTCTTTAGCTTCATAAAATTAACCACAGACTCAGTCAAGATATCCAAGTTCTCTATTATTTTCAGGAAAAGTTAGGACAGCTCCAACAAGTCAGCTTCCCATTTCTCTGGATACATTTCCTCATAGAATTACAGGCCAGAACAAGTTGGAATTCAATCATCTAATCCAAATTTTTGTGGGAAAGGCAACCTCAATGAAATTACCTAACACCCTGTTCCATCTCATCTTGAAAACCTCCAGTGATGAGGTGACCTCTATTTGATCCTCCCCAGAGATTACCATCTCCTATCTAGAAATAACCTCCATTTTATGTACAGCTTAGATTAGATAGATTCAGTAAGAAATTCCTGCAGTCTCTCTGGCCAGAAAGATTTTCCATTTCTTCAGGATCATGAAGCTAGAGACTCTTTCAGAAGTGCTTTTTATCTATCAAAGGCCCAGAAAATGAAGGCCCAAAGCATCTTGAGTGCTGTGAGAAATATTCATTGAGCCAGTGCTGGAAAGACGTGTCTTGAATTCATATCCCAGGTGAGCACCCAGCTGTCTCTTAGTTTGCTTTTTTTTGTTTTCTCTGTCTGTTGGAACTGTTCAGCTCTGCATGAAAAAACAATGAGCTGGGTTGTAGCCATAAGGTTACATGCCTAGTCATGGGAGTTTTATTTTTGTTTATGCAGAGCAGACTCTTTCTGCCAGAAGACAATGTGAGAAACACACTTTGAATAACCAATAGTCCATCCACTGGAGCACTTCCTAGGGATGTAGAAACACATTCAAATGCTTCCTGCAAGAAAAGAAGACCTGGTCACTCATCCTGCTGTCTAAGCATTGGTATTCTCCACGCAGAGACAGAGTCCCAGCTTGGTGGTTAAAGCATGTTTAGAATATAGATAGATAGTTGCACCTTATTTATGACAGAGTGAGGAAAACCTAATTAAAAGATCTTGTTTCAAAGTGACTGCTGTTTCCCTTTCAGTAAATGTGTAATAAAACCTGGGTTGTTTGCAGGATTAAGCAACACCCAATTTACACTATAAAGGATGCCTCTGGTTCCACATGCCTTGATTTGGATGTGTTAGAATGAAGAAAGGTGCTGTACAGGATGAGTATTTTCTAGTACTTTTAATGGAAGACAGCACACAAATTAAACTAGGAGTACAAGCTCAGCTCCATCCCAGGATATGGTAGGAAACCTCCTGCCTTCTGCATGGACCCAGCATTGCTCTGCAGAGGCATAAAGAGGCATTGCTGAGAGAGACATTCTCTGCCTATCAGAGAATAATCTCCCCACTGAGTTTGGACCAGTTTGAGTAGAAGTTCATGAGGACCACTTGTTAGGGCTTGAGGGATCAGGCTGCATCTGTGTACCAGCACCTGCATGGGAAATCATGATCTAGTGATCCTCAGCTCCATGAATCCAACCACACACAGCGAAGATTTTCAGCAATACTTATAATAACTCCTGCACAGGCAGAAACAAGATCAGCTCTGAGCTGCTCAGAAACCAAAAGAAGAGATGCATTCATCTGAGAATTTAATTACAAAGGATAAATCTATCAACCAATACTTCAAACTACCTCTTTTTTCAGTGACTTAAAATCAGTGGCAAGATTCCCTGCAGAGATACGGATGCCTCCAGGAGATTTTGGGCAACTATTGCCGTTACTGAAAGTCATTGGAATTCACAAAGCTGCCATTGAACCCTAAGTCCTTAACTGTGACTTCTCTAAAGGTTTCCTTTCTAAGCACGTCCAAGAGCCTCAGCTTTCACAACACTGTTTCTGACACCTGCCTCCTGTAGGCCTGCAACACATTCACAAAACAGGTCTTCCCATGCCTTGGGGGCCTGTGTCTTTGTGCTCTCAGAGCTACAGAAAACAACAGTGGTCACCTCATATCACTGAAACATGTCCTAAGCCATGGCGAGGGCCACTTCTCCCATCGCTTGTAGAAGAGACCTACTTGGGATGAGAGCTGACTGCTCTCCCACTATCACAGTGATGAGGTCAAGGGGGTTTAAGTGATACTATCGCAATGAAAAGTCATTCTTGCTCAGATTCAGTGACTGTCTTACCATTGAAACTGGCCTCTTGAACTACATCCAGCACTGCTTTTCTGAGATAATGAGCTCTGGAAAAATGGGGTTTGTATCAGCTTCCTTCCTTGCAAAAAGTGCTTGGGTAGCTCCCTCACTACCCTGGCTCCTCACTGGCTCTTTAAGCATGACCATGCCATCAGTTTTACACCCTGAATAAATCCCTACTGATTATTTGGAGGTTTCCTCACTCTTATATGGAAAGCCCTTTCTCTCCAAGGAGATATGGTTGGGTTTACTTGAGAGTATAAAAAATTCTTGCAACTTGTGGGTTTACTTGAGATTTTAAAAATTCTTGCAACATACTCAATTAACTTTGAAACAGTCATGTTACATTTTTATAACAATGACAAACTACTTCCTGAGCAAAACAATGAGATGTCAGCGTATTCACGATATTTCAACATTATGTGCTAATCCATTTGTATCCACAATGTTGTTTCTACAAAAAAAATAGCAAGCCAGCATAATGCAAAGGGTACTTTGATTTATTTCTCGTTATATTTTCCCTTTTCTTTCTCTCTTTCTCTCATTCTTTCTTTCTTTCTTCCTTTATCTGTCATTCTCTTTCTTTTTTCTTTCTTTCTTTCTTTCTTTCTTTCTTTCTTTCTTTCTTTCTTTCTTTCTTTCTTTCTTTCTTTCTTTCTTTCTTTCTTTCTTTTTCTTTCTTTCTTTCTTTCTTTCTTTCTTTCCTTCTTTCTTTCTTTCTTTCTTTCTTTCTCTCTTTCTTTCTTTCTTTCTTTCTTCCTTTCTGTCTTGCTTGCTTCCTTTCTTTCTTCCTTTCTTTCTTCCTTTCTTCACTTCATTTTTCCTTCCTTTCTCTTTTTTCCTTCCTTTCTTTTTTTTCCTTTCTTCCTTTTTCTTTCTTTCTTTCTTTCTTTCTTTCTTTCTTTCTTTCTTTCTTTCTTTCTTTCTTTCTTTCTTTCTTTCTTTCTTTCTTTCTTTCTTTCTTTCTTTCTTTCCTTCCTCCTTTCTTTCTTTCCTCCTTTCTTTCTTTCTTTCTTTCTTCCTTTCTTTCTTCCTTTCTTCCTTCCTTCCTTCCTTCCTTGCTTCCTTCCTTGCTTTCTTACTTACTTACTTCATCTGGATATTTTTTCTTCATTAAAAATATTCCAGTCTTGGCAATTCAGAAAAGAAAACCATTTTCTTCTCAGGATAAGAGGTCAGAATAAACAAAAAGAATATCTATAGCTCAAATCCAAGACACTATCCTTCTTCTGAGAGGAAAGCAGCTCCAGCAGATGTGAGCCTTGTTCAGCTTACCCTTTTCTACTGTATTCCAGACTGTTATCACCTTCCAGTTATTACTCTGGAGCTTAAGTCCAGGAGACAGATTTATTTCCCCCAAAGTTGCAGAGGTATCCATATCCTTCAATTTTATTCTGGCTGGCTGCTTACATTAAAACATGAAAGGACATCATGCAAATATGCCCGTGCATGAACTTGCTGTGGGCCTTCCTAGCAGAGGGACCTACAAGTAAATGAGCTGTTGATTAAGATTGGTTTTCCAGCTGTGGGATGAGGCACACTAAAGGTGAGGGTAGTTCCCTGTGCAGTGCTAGAGGAAGAGGAAATGTCAGTCTCCTGGACCTTGATGTGCAGCACCCGTCAGAACATACCCCACTAAATACCCCACTGCATGAATTCCTCTGCTAGATCCTGTGGTCTAGTGCACCTGGATCATGTAGGATGTGATTTTGCTTCACTGCTTTTCTTTTTACAGTTGCTAAAACTTTCTTCTACCTAGTATCTTACACAGAAGGAACAAATCCAACTCATTATAAAATACCCATGAGCTAACAAGAACTGTCTATGGGAAGTCTCTTTTGAAGACCTCTGTTCAGGAAAACGTAAAGAGTCTTCAAAGAGGGTATCTTTGGGAGAAAACAATAGAGAGAGGAAGGAAGAAGGCTCAGCAATAATAGGAGCTGCAGAATTCCTCCAAAAGCTGCTTCCAGGAAAAAAAATCCCCTCTGGATAAATTCAGCTTTCTGGAAAAATGTTTTAACTTAGCACATCCATTTTACTGGCACTTTGCTTTCCAGCATAGATAAAAGGCAAGGACTGACATGAACTGTGGGAAATCTTCTCGCTTATCCACACCTCTGGAAAATATGCTGGGCTCTACTTCCTTCCCAGCTTCAGTGAGGCCCACATTTTCACCCTGACATAATCTTCCCCATGTGTGCAAGAAACTGAAGGTCTCTTTGTACCTGAAGAGTAATCAAGTACGTACATGTCATGAAGATATAAAGTCAATTTGTGTCTAAGGAAGATCTACTGGAATTTAGGAGCAACTCCTGGCATGCTTTGTCAGCCGTTGATTATACATCTGCCTTTATTTCTTTATGATGAAACACCTTAGAAATCAAGCCTGTTATCTGAGGGCTAATGCACCATCCCTCAAGCATCTTGGATCCTCTTGTCACAGCTGTACCCTGGGGCTGAGTTAAGCTGACTAAGAGTGAGAATAGGTTATTTCAGCCCAAAACCTGCGAGGAAGCTTATTCAAACAGTACTGATAGCTAACGGCTTGGAAGAGTAGCTGTTCCTGCTCATTGGGTGGTAGCCTTGGTGTAAAATATTTGTAGAAAGTTTGAAATTAAGTTCCACTTGGCGTAAGATGTCATTCGGGAATGAAGAGATATAGCCTGAACTTGGCATGATCCCAGGGTGTCACAGTCAGCTTCTGTATCAGTTCCCTGAGGGATGTTACTGGCACTTCTGTTTTCTGCTTGCCTACAGCGGTGAGAAGGCGAGGCAGCAGCTGTACATGCCAGCAAGGTTAACTGGGCTTCCCACATCGCTTCACCGTGAATCTTCTTCCTGGGAACCCACAATTCTTGAGAAACCAGCCCTGAGCTTGGGTGGAAACTAAGCTGGTGACAACTGAGATCCTGGGACAGGAAATGCAAGGACAATGCACGTGCCTCTGCAAGACCCTTTGAACTGGGAAAGCATTTAGCCAGCACTTCAGGCACCATTTATTTCACTTCCATTTGCTATTTTCTCTTCATTTGCTTTTCTTCACTGAGCATCACACTTGCAGGTAAACTATCACTTTCTGGGAGATTTACAATCGGTGGAAATACAAGCTCCCCTTACAAAAGAAATTAGTTAAGACCTGCACCTTTTTCTACCAGAGTCAATATTTTCAAAAGCCCCTTCTTTCTGCACTCACTGAAATGCGGGAAAAAAGAAAAGCAAAGAAGAAACTGCCTCCCATTCATAAGACTGCGATAAATCTATCACAACAAAGAGTCAACATCTCCAGTTTCAAGAAGAAATCTGTTGCCTTTCGCATTTGAGAAGAGGTTCTTCATCTTTTTAGTGAGCACAAAACCTGCCCTCAGGCTGCAAAAGAGCTGGAAGATGCACTGGGGCGACGGAGCAATCTGAAATTATCAGACTTTGTCCAAATTCAGAGGGTATGAAATGTGAGAAGTGTTCATGGCATGGGAATGAACCTTTATTCTTTCCTTTCCTCTGCAGGTTCGCCTCTCATAACTAGACACATGGGGCAGACATTTAAATATCTCATGCCACAGCCATTTTAGAGCCCTCCATTTCTGACAAAGTCCTTTAAAGGAAACAGTGAGGACGGCAGTATGAGGGAAGGTTGGCACCATCCAGTGTTGCTCCGTCCACTAGTCCAAGAAGCTTCCCAAAAATCTGAATTCAATTTCCAGGACGCTGAATGGTTGCTCGCCTGGTGACAATGTACCAGCAGCTTCATAAGCTTTTTATTTTCCGTTAAGAAACCAATCGCTTTGGCTCTTGGATGAGAATTAAAACAACCCAGCTCCCTCTCGCTGTTTGCTCATTGTTCGTAAGCTGTTCTACATTTGTCCCGTTCAGTGAGCTATTGTTCTGTAGGGGCACAGCAAACCTCTGCGAGCACAAACTCAAACCACATTGTAAATAGCACATGGCTTTGTTTAATCCCGAGCGAGCCCCTCGGCTTCAGCTGGCGAGGCAGTCGCGGCACAGTGACCTGCCTAGTTTATCACTGCCTTTAGATACTGCCCTCTGTATTCTTGTGCCAGGCCATTGTTTTGCTATGTTTATATTTTATTTTTGAAAGTGCACAAACATAAAACGCTTCACCACGCTGATTTGTCACGGTAGCAAGGATGACTTTAAGGGTTTCCATCCATTAGTTACAACAGCATTGTCCTATGAAGCTCTGCTAGCCAACAAGCCCATCACGGAACACTCTAAAACGTAGGCTGCTGATGCCCTCTGCTGCTGCATTGCTGCCAGTTTGAGGGGGTTTTTTTGTTTCTACAGAAAAGGAGATTAAGCTACTAGGTACCATTTTCACTTCTAATAAGCATGTGTGTCTTGTCAACAAGCTCTTGAGAATGCCTTCCAACTCAAAAATCTATTACCAGACAACAGAACAAACTTCATCACAGGGCTCTTCCCTCCAGTTTAAGCTGTAGGTTTTCTTTCTTTTCTTTTTCAAAGATCATGCAGTGTGTCGGCACATTAGCAATCCATACAGTATCATGGGAAAAGGAGAGGAGGGCATTATTAAAACAAAAATGCCAGTTGCCAAACCCATCTAATTCCAATGGAGTTTACAGGAGCCAGTCTGTGCTGTTATGCTGTTCTGAGTAACCATTACACATGTGAATAACAGCACTATTGAAGGTTTGCTGCACTGTGTAGGTATATCATGTCAATTGTCACTGGTGTCATGCAGCAATTCCTTGCACACCTGTGCCTGCACTGGGAGGGAGTAGCCACAGCTCACATATTTGTCTATGGGTTGGGTGCTCTGTTCACACATGCGGCACAGAGATCCCTGCACACACACACACACACACACACACACACACACACACACACACACACACACATGAACAAGCCAAATCTGGTGTATGGAAAACCAGAGAGGCAGGTCACTGCTCCGATGGTGGGAAGGAAACAACAGCAGCCAGCCAGTGGTCCTCTCGCAGAGGAGCCAAGTTGTCTGATCCCAAAGAAGGACAGTCATGGGGGAATGAGTTAAAAACAGTATTTCTTTCTTCTCTGTGGTTAAGCAAAACTAGCCAGTGCAGAACACAAAGTTAGCATCTTTCTGCAGCAATGGGGGCAAGCTGGCTCTGTGGGATGATCCCGAAGCATTGTCACCCATTTTGATCTAAGCTGTTAGCCAAAATTTGGGGACAGACATGTTGTTTCCATTAGGAGAAGTAATTGATGAAGAAATCAGATATTTTTCTGATGCACTCCTATTTTTCTGCAGAGAATGTACAAAGCCCTATTTCCCTTCCCCCATTGTGTTCAACCAGCAGGAGACAAGACTTTTCCGTTCAAAACTCCAAAATGTTTTCCAGCTAGAACTCTTCCTGAAGACTGTTTCTTACCCTTTTCCTTATGGATGCATTGCAAATGTGGCTTTGGATGTCTGAGGCCTTGCTCACTGTCTTTTTAACCCACATATCTACATTGCTCTGAGTGCTTCTTGCTGTGCAGAGGATGTGCCCACTGCTCCTCAGCAGTGGCTCATTCCTGGTGGCACAACACAGCTCTTTTATTAGGTATGGCCCCACCACAACGTGCCACCAAAGCTCTCACACCAGTCTCTCTCATTTCACGCCAGCAGCATTGGCTTAATCACTTTAAAAAAACAGGCCTTCACTACCAACTTGTTTTCTACCAAATTAGTTAACAGCAAGCAAACAAGCAACTTGGCCATCAAAGGTGAAAGCAAGGGCAGTCAGCGATGAGGAGCCAGGGCAGCTGGAGGTGATGTGAACATCCACTGGAAAGGCTGAACTAAGGATGCCTGCGTTCTGCCTGTTCTTGCCATCTCCCGATGAGAGTCTGGTGGCACAGTGTCCAGGCTCAAGAATCTCCAGTTTGCCACATTGCAGGCAACCTGGCTGCAGAGCATGGACTGTTACCCAGCTCCACACCTTGCTTGCATTTCCCAGATGTGGTAGTGTCCTTGTTTGCACCAGCTGTGAAAGCAAAAAGCTCTATTAAAGGGTTTCTCCTCCTTCCCCTGAACAAAGGACAGTTTTCCATCTCCTCAACATGAAATGCAGGCTTCCTCTCATTCACAGGTACTAAATTAATAGGTGATAATCAGACAGAGAATGAGAGATTTTTCTTCCCTCCAGGCATGAAGAAATCTGGCCCAACAGAAGAAAACAAGGTCTTGAAAAAAGCGGGATAAATAAACCTTCCCTCACTTCCATGCACTTCTCACAGCTGTAAATTCAGTGCTTTCTGCAGAAGGTCATGGAGTCCATCTGCTAATGGGTTTCCTGCCTGAGGGTATTTACAAGGAGAGTCTCTTTGATGGACAAGGGCCATCATGGGTGAAAATAATTTGACAGCACAGAAGATGAAAGCAGAGAGTGACCAGAGCAGCTCAGAGCAATGTCCTTTTGAGGACATGTCACGGTAACAGCTCAGGCACTGCACACTTCTGGCAACTCCATTCGAACAAAGGAAGATGCTTGAAGAAAGGCAGCTGACAAGGGCTGACATGAAAACTGCACAGCACAGCTCTGAGCAGAATACAGGAGAGGGAGGAGCGGGCACACGTGGTGCTGTGCTGCTGCTGTAATAAGAAAGCCTGCAGTTAAGTTGATAACCATTTTCAGGTAAGTAAAGAGCAGATTAATAATCTTATAAGATTATAAAAAGCAATCAAGAATTGATTAAATATGTCCCTTTTATTCCTTTGTGATAACCCACACCAGATGGTGGTGGAAGGGGCCATGTGGGAAAGTGCACACGGTGAGATCTTTGTCATTCAGAGTGTAGGAACTGCATATTCTGACAGTCACACACTGCCTCTTAATGGTCTCTTATGTCCGTCATTTGAAATTGCTTTGACTTTAAGCATCCTCTCTTATCCTCTGTCCCTGTGCTCCCTCTCCTGCCCGCATCATGAGTGGCTCCACTAGCAGGACTGCAAACTGCAGTCAGTGTACGGACTCCACCTGTAAATGACAAATCCTTAATGCTTCCCTAATCCAGTTTGCTGAAGGCAGAGGCAGTGGTTTATACTGGGAGGTTTTGCAATCTAGTTAGTGAAGCCTGCTTTACTCGGCTATACCAGCAAGCCCTATCATTAGCCACACAACCTTGCAGGGGCCCATACAGTGCTGAACACAGGAGCTTCTCCTCCGCAGAGTGGAGGATTTACCTGATACAATTCTGCAGTGATTTTTAAAACCCATTAAGCCAGCAGTCAAGCCACTGCAAGGTGTGAAGCTTGCACAACTGAGCCCATGCTTTGATATATTCCAAATTTTCCTCTCAACAAGCGAGCAAGTTGCTTAGCTCCTCACGGCTCCAGCACAGCAGGAAGCAGTGAAAACAATATCACCCAAGGAGATCTCACTGTCGCTCTCCACTTGGCAGAGACTTTCAGACTGTTTCTGACACTGTTTGCAAAATGGTTGGGGTTTGGGGGTTTTTTGTCTTGCAATAAACTTATGCAGCTGGCAACTTATTTTCTTTTCTCATGTTTCCCCCCATAGTACAAGCATTGTTTTGCCGTTCCTCACAGGCCACTCTGTTTCTCATTAGTCTGTGTTTGTCTCTCATTTTATATGCATGGCCACTGAACTCCATTACTATTACGTTTTTATTTGTTATCATCACCATTCTGCTTTGCTGCTGAGGATACCACTAGGACAGTGTGATGCAGCTTCATCACCAGCTCCATAGCATGTGTGTTTTAGATGCATCTCCTCTCATTCTACAGCAAGGAGGATCAGATGCCCAGAACAAGGTACATAAATTGCTTTAGAATTTGGGCTCCGGGAGAGGGGCACAGGTTTCCTTCCCACAGAAATAAAGGGAGGGAGGGAAGTATCCACATGGAGCCAGGGGGGAGGGGGGGTTTAGCCCCAGGATCAAGCAAGCTCTCCTGAGTCTGGACAGAGTGGCAGTCACATTTCCTAATGTGCAGAATGAAATCTCCCAAAACTTGGAGACCCAGTAAAGAACAAGTAAAACTTTGGCACGTTGAAACCATGACCGTGGAGGAAAAGTAATAGGGACAATGTGTGCGAAAGTGAAGGCAGAGTAAAATGTCCGACAGAACATGTGTAAAAACGTTGAGAAACGCAGTTCCCTCTGTTGCTTTTAATGCCGTCCTGAAAGTGGGGTAACCAACAGCCTCTTCCCATGTGCTGAGTACATCTGTGATCCTGATGAACTGTGTGACTGGCAGGCTATCTCCTTCCTTGTGCTTATGGAGATGTTTTCCAGATTAAGTCTGACAAGCATTTCAGACAAGCACCCTCTTCTCATCACTGAGAATAACTCTGAAAAATGAGGCTTCAAGCAGGTGTTGACACTTGCTCTGTCATACAAGTTTCCCAGGTTAAACAATATTGACAGAAAGTCTTTCAAGTGTTCTCCATCAGCATGAGCAGCTACTGCGTAACACCATCATTTTTGATATGTAAGAGCTAAAAGCTTGTGTGCAATTTACTACAGGTGTGCATTTATTCATGTGCTTTAAACCCACAACAGGTAAGCAGCGTTTATTTCTGTCAGCAGTCAGTTAAGGCAGAAACTCCCATTTTTCTCTGTGATTAAGGTTGCCGTTTTCAAAGTGATCCTTGGAAAATGAGTGCCAAAGCTTCAATATCCAGGTATTTCCATTGTCCATATACCTTAGAGGAGGTACTGGGAGATGTGGACACGGCCCTTGTGTACACCTTTGTACCCCTTGTGGAGGGGACAGTCAAAGCAAGCAGCTGGCTGCAATCTCCCACCAGCCGAACTTCAGACATTCTAACCCCAGGCACAAATTATACTCTGCCTCCCAACACAAAAGCTATCCCAAAGCAGACATTTTCATGAAGAATGTAATTTTGTAATAAACAATTAAATGCTCATTTTAGATTCTTTCCTATCTTTTCTTCATTTCAAAAGAAAAGAACAGTTGTCATGGTTATTTGATTAGAAATCTGAAATCCTTCAAATTTGAGGATATTTTTGATATGTAGAAGGAGATGGGTGGAGAACCAATTAAGGCTGTTCTCTCTGGGGTTTGGTTTGGATTTTCTTTTCTTCTCCTGACTATAGGAGAATGTCTTCTGGGGAATTCTGTTGCCCTGACCCTGCAGGAGGTTGGCTTCTGGGTAGGTGAACCAAGGACTCTGAATCTACAAATCCAAACAGGCACAATGAACTTCAATTGAACTTCTTTGTAAACAGTATCTAAGGCATGTGACTACACTGTTAAGTCTGATAAAGTATATCTAACTTCTCCACGAAAAAATGGGATGAAACCCTACTAAATACTATGCCTTCATCAAGTGGTGGATGAAATTCAGCTTAGGTACCCGTGACCTGCATCTCAGGAGCAAATAAAACAGTAACATTTAAGGGATGAGGAGTGGTTGTAACACAGTCATAGACAGGCCCTCAGTGGGGTTCCATAGTGCATCCCCAAGAGTGTCTGTGGCCACCATGGACAGTAAGGAATCACCCAAAGTAGTGCTGGACTTAAGCGGCCAGAGATGGCTTTGCATGGCAAGTGCTACATGGCTGTAGTGACTTACATTTGAAGGTACATTACTTAATTAAATGCTTAGTAAAGTAAAAAAGGAACCTTTACAAAGCTGCCTCCTTTTACCTTGGTTTTGGAAAGCATTTACAGTTTGAAAACTAAAAATAGAGTTTCACATCAATGACTCCTTTGTAACTTGCAAAATTCATAGCTGCAAGTCAATAAAGGTTAGCTCAATTCTCCCTCAAACAGCTCACGTCTGGTTTCAATCATTAGTTAGGTCTAGACCAAGAATATTGTCTAATTGCAATCCAGATGCAGACAGCACTGAGGTCACAGATGTGCAGGTGAACTTAGAATTACAGTTTTCATTATGCTTTCTACTCTAGTTTTTCAGCAGCCTGAAATGGAGATTTCGTTGTAAAATCATAAATTCTCAAGCCATCCTATGACAAAATTAAGCCAGCAAGCATAGTTTACAGCATTCTGATAATAATCTCTTTCATTTCCCTTTATAATCAGAATGGGACTGCACAAGTGAGTTATATTCACAGTGTCCTTGATCATGAGCCAATGGCCTGGACTTGTTTTCTCTGAATTTCACATCAAACACTCAAAGTGATTTCTAAAAAGGCAAAAATTGCTTGGAATGGAGAGAAGCCTGCTATTAATACAACAGGTCTACAAAACTGATTTATAACAATTAGTTGTTTTCACTTGAATGCAAACCCCTGTCTAGGACACTTAAAGTACACTGTCAATACTACTTTAGTGGAGCCTAAATATGTGAAAATTTAACCCCAGAAATCATTGTCATACTGGTTTTTCCTTTTCACGATTTCTACTTCATATAATTTCTAGTGAAAAGGGGGAGTCTGCACTGTCCCACAAGCTATTGAATCAGACTCTTTCACAAGTGATAAATAATTTACCTGCCTTTTTTTCCCCATATGAGCCCAACATTCAGAGTAGAGGTCTGTAAGTGTTAAATAGGGCATGCATTTGCTGTCACTACGGACAAGTTTGCCACATTATGCCATTTTTTTGCAAAGTAAATAAGGACTTTTCCACTGTCACTGTTCTAATCAAGATACCAATCACTGAGCTACAAACAGAGATTGTATTCATTAGAATTAGAATCATAGAATCACTAGGGATTGGAAGGGACCTCGAAAGATCATCTAGTCTAATCCCCCTGCCACAGCAGGATCTCCTAGACCAAGTTGCACAGGAACACATCCAGGTGGGTTTTGAATGTCTCCAGAGAAGGAGACACCAGAACTCCCTGGGTAGCCTGTTCCAATGCTCCATTACCCTCACTGAAAGCAAGACTCAGAAGAATTCTGAAGAGACAGTGTGTGCTGCTTGACATGGTTCACTCCTCAACAGACCTTATCCCTCTTCAGAAGCCTTTTTCATAAAGACAGACAGCAGGCTTTACCTAGAATGCTTTCTATTCCTTTTTAATAATATGGTCTACAGTTCTTAGATTAAAATACTACTTCAAAATTAGGCAATGGTTTTTAGAAAATAAAGAATATATCAAAATGTAAGTGTAAGACTAAATGTGGTTTAACAAGGCAAAGTGTCAGGTCATGCACTTTGGTCACAACAACCCCAGCAGGGTTGGGGAAGAGTAGCTGGAGAGCTGCCTAGTGGAAAAGGACCAGCTGGCTGAACAGGAGCCAGCAGTGTGCCCAGGTGGTCAAAAAGATCAACAGCACCCTGATCAGTATCAGGTACAGTGTAACCAGCCAGAAGAAGGAGGTGATGCTGCCCCTGTACTCTGCACTTGTGCTACCACATCTTGACTACGGGGTCCTGTTTTAGGCACCCCAGTAGAAGAAGGACATTGAGGTGCTGGAGCAGAGCCAGAGAAGGCTGGTGAGAGGTCTGGAAAACAGGCCCTATGAGGAGCAGCTGAGGGAACTGGGATTGTTTAGTCTAGAGAAGAGGAGGCTGAGAGGAGACCTTATGGCTGGCTGTCTACAACTAAGTCAAAGGAGGTTGTAGCAAGGCTGGTCTCCTCTCCCAAATTACTAATCATAGGATGAGGGGGAATGGCCTCAAGTTGCATCAGGAGAGGTTTAGATTGGACATTAGGAAGAAGTTCTTTAGTGAGAGTGTGGTTGAGCCCTGGAACAGGGGAGGTGATAGAGTCACCATCCCTGGAGGCGTTTAAAAGGTGAGTAAATAAAGCATTTGAGGTCATGGTCTAGGGGTTGGAGAGATGTTGGGTTGAGGGCTGAACTTGATGATCCCAAACATCCTTTCCAACCATGAGGAAATAGAATCATTCCATATGATTCTATGGAATTAACATTGTATATTATTCTAGGATGTGGCTCATAGCAGTAATTGATTTCCAAGGCTCTGTAAGCACCAAATCACCACCTTAATTCAAATATTTCAGCCTCTTACCTCCAGAGACATCCTCTACTAGCATCCTTACATTTCCAGTTTTAGGAAAAGCCACAGATCAGTACCTGAATGGTTTGACTGACCCTTTGGACTACTGTTATCCGAAGCAAAGCCTTAAAAACAGACATTCTATCTTTTCATCATCATAAAATCTGTGTGATGCTAGAAGTGGAATAATCCTTGATGATCCAGTTGTTTTCCAGTGCTGCCTCCTAGCTCACAAAAAACTCAGTCTTTTTCAGACAGCTATAGTTAACAGCACAGAGCTGATCTATATATTTCAATTTTCATTAGGCAGTCATTTTATTTTCAGAGAAATCTATTTTCTGTTTGCTCAAATATATCAACAAGAACTACTTTTCCCTTACAAAACTTACAGTGAAGCCAATACTTGGGTGGATGTTGTAGCAGTGGAAGCTGGCATTGAGAAGTATTTGTTTTTATCAGTGCAGAACTGTCACCGAGAAAAAGAAATTAAAAGGTGAATCTCCCCAGAGTTTTCTCTATCTGTTGCACAAAGAGTACAGACAAAAAACAAGCAAACCACACCCATGATTGAAAGCACTCGGGGTATTCATGAACAAACTGAAAAATCCAATACTGAGTTTATGTACTGAACTGTGTATATCTTTGCCAAATACTCTCCTACCATAGTCCCCTCAGGCTTTGAAATCTGAGGTGCAATTAGATGGTGCAATGGTACAACCAGCCTCTGAAATTGGTGGTGGTTTAGAAAGATTTACACTCTAACCTTACATTTGTATGAAATTACATCAGTATCTTTGAAATATTTGACTTTGGGCAAGTAAATGAGCTACCACTGAGAAAATGA
This sequence comes from Upupa epops, assembly GCA_013397515.1. Taxonomy (NCBI): domain Eukaryota; kingdom Metazoa; phylum Chordata; class Aves; order Bucerotiformes; family Upupidae; genus Upupa; species Upupa epops. Next base: position 130,031 of record VZRI01001454.1, read on the forward strand.
GGATGTGAATTTACACCCTCTGTGTGATGGGATGTACATCCATGTGGTGCTCCTTTGTGCTGCACACTGGTCTCAACTCCAAGACAGATAATTAAAATAAATGGTGTGTAAGTTCAGTCACTATGGGCACCTCTACAAGAGTGGATCACTAAAGTCTTTCTGAAGTCAGTGGGTGTCATCTGGCTAAAAGACCTGGTGATTCTTTAGAAATTTACTTTTCGGCTTTTAATAACTAGATTTTGATGGTTAGCATAGTGAAGCTACTGTTTTCTAAGCCATCAATATAAAGAAGTAGGAAGACTAGACACAGGATTATGGATGGGCTTGGACATGGAGTAGACCCTGCAACTCAAATGCAGCAGGTCTGCAAGACCAACTGGGACTCAGGTGGAATTAGTATTGTGAGCTCCCTAGAAACATCTGTGCAGGAGGGGAAGAAAGTGCATCTAGATGAAAAAGAAAGAAAGATTTAAGGAGGAGAAGAAACTAAAAAGAAGAGGTGAGTGGTTACCCACCCACTGGCCTGAAGGGAGGGAAGACATAGAAAACTGCAGAAGACTTAGACTTTAGCAGACCATTCACTTGAAGCCTTGGACTGAATTGCCTTGATGAATACAAATAAAGCCAGCTAGTCCCTTCTGTCTTGTTGGAAAAATGGAGTCAAGCAAGCAGGAATCTGTTAACTATGAAGAACTTTTATATTTGGAGTTGTAACTGAGAGGTTGCAGAATTGCCACTTCCTGCAATCATCATGGATTTTTGATGACTAAAGAAATAACAGTGCAGTGGAATGTGGGTGTGGCCTACCTTAACTTCAGTAAGGCTTTCTACACCGTACCTCACAGTATCCTCATACACAAGTTTTAGGAAGTGTGAGTTAGATGAATGGGTAGTGGAGTGGATTGAATACTGGCTCAAAGGGTTGTGATTAGTGGCACAGAGTCAACGTGCTGGAGCATCTGCATTATGAGGAGAGGCTGAGAAAGCTGCGGCTGTTTTGCCTGGAGAGGAGAAAACTGAGGAGGTATGTAATAAACACTTAGAAACACCAGAAATCAAGTATCAGAAGGATGGGACCAGACTCTTCTTGGAGGTGTCCAGTCACAGGACAAGGGGCAACAGGCAAAATGGGTTGTAGAGTCTCCTTTTCTGAAGACATTCAAAACCTGACTGAACATGTTCCTATGGGATCTTCTATAGGTGATCCTGCTCTAGCAGAGGGGTTTGACTAGATGATCTGTAGAGGTTCCTTCCAATGCAGACCAGGCTGTGATGTTGTGATACTATGATGGTACTCATTTAGTTTAGTATCAATTAGAATGAGCAAAGCCAGGAACAGCATTTTCAAATGGTCTAATTAAAGGCATTGTTGTTTGCCTCATGGCCAGCCCAGCCTCAACCCATGAGAGGCAAGTACCACCCTATGATGTTTTGTATAACCAACATAACACAATTCTGACTGACCACACTGTTTCTGTCACAGAGACCAAGGCTGCACATTTAATCACAGTAGCAGAGTAATTGATGTCTATCCCACAGATTATGAAGTGAATAAATGCCAAACAATCTCTTTTAGTGTATAACCTCCCTTCATGCTCAGTGAAGGACAGTCACATGTATTAAATCATATCCTCATGCTTACTCACTTCCAGGGTGGGATTTTCCAAACTGTTTTCTAAGTTTCTACAGTATCAGTACTGGACTGATTGTTCTGCCTTTGACATCTATTGGCATTTCATCATAGGCACTAGTGTAGGGCAACCAAAGTGACTACAAGACCTTCTGAAAAACCCATCTGTACAGTCCTCAATTATGAAGCCATTACTTTCTTTTTATTTTGATAAAGGCAGGATTGTCTTTATTTATTTATTTATTTATTTATTTATTTATTTTCCCATTAGGGGCAAAAAAGAATGAGGGAAAATTACTCTTTTAGGGAAAAATAAGGTAAAAAGACTCTTTCCAGTATTAATGTGACTACCTCTTGATATTCAGATTTTAGCACTGTGCCATTCAGAGGTCGTAATCTCCACCCTCAGACCCTCATTCTTATCTGCCTTCTCCTGCCTTTGCAGGTGTGCTCTGCTTTATCATCTTCCTTGTGTTCCAAGATAAAACCATTTTACCTGAAGCCACATCTAGTTAATCGTTAAACTTGTCACATAAAAGTCAACCCTTTTAAGATGTCCCATTCATTTTCTTCTCCCTCTTGTTTTCTATAGTTAAAGTACAGTGGCCTTATTACTGACAAGTCTAACACCACCCTGCTTTACAGGCTTGATTCCTTTATTTTTACTTGAAGTTATTGATGATCCTTTTAAGTTCCTTATTAACCTCTGCTTTTTCTCTCTTTGAAGGGATGATTCATCCATGCAGTTCTCAATTCTTTCACTGCAAGTTTTTACCCTTTGATAGGTACTGGCCAGCACCTCTGGTTCAAAGCTCCAAGGATGTTCTCTTTTCAAGTTCTTTGCTTCATCAGACCACTACTTGTGAGTCCCTTACCATTTCCAGGGCTTGAAAATATGAACTCTTCTCAAACACCTGATTTTCTCAGAAAGACAGTCACAGCCAGTCCCAGGCATGTGAAAATCTTCATCTCCTAAGGAATATGTGCTATGGCCCCAGATAATTATTTGAGCAGCCTCATCTGCATACACTGGCCTCTATACAGAATTGTCTGTATACACTGAATATGCATCTATCAGCTATTTGAGTGGTCTGCTGATCCTGCCTAGATAAAAGTATTTATCTTCCAACATGGCATTTTCAGTATCTGTAGTGCTTATTTGCCATTCTGAATGCTATCAGTTAGGCTGATGGCATGGTTTCCAACCTGCCATGGCCACCAGCAATGAGCAGAGACCAAAGTCCACATCCATAAAATGTTGTGTTTAGGAGAGATCAAATAGCCCCATCCTGGAATACCAGCACAGCTATGTGAAATTGCACATTCCACACCAAGGATTTTAATAAAACTTTAAAACCTGAGTGTTGGTGGCTGGTTGGAACAAAGCAAACAGGGGAACAGGGTCACTTGCTCAAGTTTGCGTGTCTGTTGCATTGATTAGTACATCAGACCCAGTTTATCATCAAAGTCATGTACAAAAGGCAAATGCAGTCCTCTGGCACATCACAGGAAGTATCCAGGAGACAGGTAAGCCATTAAAGCGATTTTATTAAACAAGAATGAAACCTCATCTGGAACAGCCTATACATTTGAGTCATCTGTGTTCAAAGACGAGCCGAAACTGGAACAGATACAGAGCTGGATTGCTGGGACAATCCATGGAGGAGGCAGATGCCATTACAGAGGATATATGAAAGGCTTGCTTAGCATATCAAAGTAGTTTCTGAGAGGGAGTGTGATTGATCTCTAAAAATACACCAGAGGGTTAACCTCGGGGAGGAAGAATGTCTATCAAGATAAATGATAGTACTGGCACAGTAACAAAAGTGTATAAACTATCTGTGGGTACTATTGGACTTCAAATCTGATGGCTTACACATCAGAGCAACAGGATTCCCTCCCAAAGAGGCAAAAAAGGGCATAAATCAGGAAGTTTTAAATTGACATTTGAAAAATTAATCACAATGATCGTATGGCAGAACTGTGGCTATGGTCTGAGCTTCACAAGGTAGTCCATCATATCCTCTACCTTTCTGCCTTACTATTGACTCCTATTGATCATGTTGTATTATTTTGTTGTATTTCATTTATTCAGGACTACTACAGCTTAAGTACTGATGGTTTTGCCTGACAGCTCATATGGAACAGTATGCTATCATAGTTTTCTATGTTCCTACAGCACCAGTCATCAGCTTTACACCTCTTATAAATCTGTGAAGGTTAATAAGTAAATTCTGCCAGGAAAAAGTATGTGAGACTGTATTCTCATCCTATCCCATTGAATGTAATATAGTAAGTTCCTTCATGATTTAACAAGTCCTCAACCTCTTTAAAAACTCATTTTGGTATTAGTGTATTGTTTGACACAAATATTAAACATTACAGTATAAAAGCATCTTCACTGGGTTTTTTTCTTGCTTTTTAACCTTTTTAATATATCTTTTCAAAAATTAATGAAATATTAATAAATTCATAACACATAATCATAGAATCATTCAGGTCAGCAAAGAACTTTAAGATTGTCAAATTTAACCATTAGTCTACTGTACCAAGCTCACTGCAGAATCTTTATGTCAGAAGAAAATAGAAATTTTCAAATATTCACACAAAACAATTAGGTTAAGTACAATAATGCAACTAATGTAAGAAAACTCTTTTACAAGATATTTCTTGTAAAAATAGTACAATAGTACACAAAGTTTTAATTTAAAAAAGAGAGAAAAAAGAAATCTGGAATGAAAGTAACCCGCACATGGTGTACATTAACCAGCAGATTTCTACGGGTAATTGTAAACAGACAATGAAACTCAAGATGTGCTTTTACTGCAATTACAGAAATCAGTTGTTGATCTTATAGCAAATAATATTTTGTGAATGATCCATGGAAAATACATTAAACTCTTAGTGCAGAATTTGGCAGATGACAGCAAGACAAGGAGAATAGAAAAAAACAAAGAGAAAAAAGGACACAGATCAAGAACAACCTGGATTATCCTTGGCATATAGCAGTGGTACACACATTAATAGGAGCAGACAGATAGGAAGCCATATGTAAGATAAATGATATACAGTATCCACCCAGGATATGGGTTTTCTGTCACTGGAAAAATTGTTTTGCCGTATTCAAGGATAAACAATCTCTTCATTATGATCTTCTAGTGTTAAATATAGCCAGTCGACTAATGAGAATTTTGGGTGTGTACACAAGGAGTATTATTATGGATAGGGATGCTAAATTCTTCCGCATTTATCATTGGGGCAACCATTGCAAAAATATTGGGTTTTTTCCTAGTATCAACAGATAAATAATGATATTGCTAGTGTAGAGAAAGTTGGCGTAACTGCAGAGTCTTAATAGTCACTCTAACAGCCACCTTCAGCCTTTAAAAGTAATTTAAAGCAAAGACCAGCTGACAAACCAGTTTTATTTCCAATCACCTAATTCTGATAGATTGTTCAAAGTCCAATACCAATTAGTTGACCACTGTACAGGGACTATAACCAGGACAAAGTAATGTGAATACTCTGGGAGAAGCTCCAACTGCTTTTCTGCAGTAACAGGGTGTAAGTGGGGAATGACAAAGCTGATGTGCTTGTTTTAAGCACACCGCATGTCCTGGTGACACTCTAGTAATAATTGTACTTGCAAAAGTGGAACAAAAGGGCAATCTTACAGTCACAGGTGTTTAATCATGTAGTAGCTGGAACATATTTTTAACAAGCTCCTTAGTTTATTAAAGTCACATGTCCTACAGATTCTAATAAAAAAAAAACCTGAATCCAGGTGCTAAACGTCTTTGCAGTGAGGCTTGATCAGACTGCACTTCATGGGATGCAAGGAAAATCCTATCATGCAAAAAAAAAGCATCTGCTTCCCCTCTATCAGTATCCAATGTAAATAAGCTCCCCTCCCTCAGTATTTCTACTAGCTTTCTGTAAGGCTGATACTTGCCTTTTATATGCAGCCTTGCAAAAAAAATCCAAAAATAAAATATGCTTGATCTGAGTGTTCATAACTTAGGATGACCTGATGGTGCAGCTTTCAGGATTTTTCTGTAATTGAAGGAGATGCAGCTTCTTACCCCTTGGAACTAGTTAAAAAAAGTCTGTTTGACCTAGTCCACAGACAGAAGCTGTCTCAGAGGGGAAATCCCATAGTAAAAATATAAATGTCACTGCAACTTGTGGCACAGAGGAAGTTAGATTAACTAGCAATGTCCTTGAGCACAAGGTCTGAACCCACATCATTACATCTGCAGCTGACTCTGTTCATTATCTGCTGTCAAATTTTTTAAAAAAAGCCATTGCTCCACAGCCCCTGCATATAATTATTTAAACCAGATGTATTTAGATCAAGGTTAGGCTAGCTATGTGAGAGTTCCAATAAATGGAAATTATATGTGTTCTTGGGGCAAAATAACTTCAATTCAGAGGACTGCAGAAATAAGTTACTTTGGTTTTACCTAGCAAGCTCACATGAACAAGTGCCTACTGGAGACTTCACAGTGCTCAATTTAGATTCAGGAAAGGTATGTGAACGAACTAGAAAATCTGCTAGGTCAGCTCCTCATCAGCAAGAATCAAAGTCAACTGAAAGTATCCCAGGAATAAAGGAGCTCTAGGTGATAGCAGGCATCAGATTGCTAGGAGCAGTGAGCCACAACTTAAGAAATGGCTCATTGTGCCCTTGTGGCCAAGGAGGCAAATGGTCTTATGGAGTGCTGTTGTAGTTTGAATTTGATGATTTTCCTGGCTTGAGGCATTGGGAAGTTGCTGTGGTAACTTGCCAGTTCGGCTTGGAATTCCAAGCTGAGGGTTTTTTTCAACTCTGCAAAAACCAGTACAACTGGTTTGGAGCTCCCTGTTTACTCCTTCACTTTGCTTTTGTCTCTGTTCAGATTGAGACAGGCAATGGGCTGGGCACAACAGCCATCTTGTACTGGGAACATAGTGAACAGAGAGATAGAGTGGAAATCTAGAGATCAACCAGACGGGAGGTTTCACCTGCGGTCCACTGTTTGCTGAAAAAGGAGAGAGTTTTCCTTTGTTCATGGCCATACGAACTGGTACACCAGAAATGGAGGACTGGCTTGGAAGCACATGCAAGCAAGAATTACCTCTTAAAGCATCCAATGACTCTGAGGGATGTGTGCACAAGACTGAATGGACTCCATGTTTCCACAAGGAAAGAGAATTGCTGGCAGTCTCTTCCCTTTGAGAGCATGGAGACAGCAACCTGGCCCAATTATGTAAGAACTTGCATGTAAGAAAGTGTAAGAACATAATCTCCATATGACTTTGTGTGGGGTTTTCATAGGGGCTGAATTAAATGCATCTTTTAGGTTTTCCTCAAATCGTGTAACACAGAATCATAGAATTATTAGGGATCAGAAGGAACCTTGAAAGAACATCTAGTCCAATCCCTCTGCCACTCCCCCTGCTAGAACAGGATCACCTAGACCAAGTTGCACAGGAACACATCCAGNACATTGATGAGGTCACCCCTAAGCCTCCTCTTCTCCAAGCTAAAGAGACCAAGCTCCCTCAGCCTTTCCTCATAAAGGAGGTGTTCTACTACTTTCGTTTATTGCCTGCAATTTATAAGTGGTTTCCAAACCCTCCATGTTTTGTTTTTGTTTCGCCGTATCCTATAGGACATTAACTGAATTAATTGGTTAATTTCATCTTCGGATAAACCCTTTAACAGGTGCAGTAAAAAAGGTATAGCCAGTAGATTGAGGGCACCCAGTTCTGTTCTCCCTGCTGCAAGAACAAATGGAAAGAAACCATGTGCAGAGCCACAATGATAACACAGGAGTTCCATCTAAACATAAGGAAAAATTTTTCACAATGAAAGCACAGGAAACGGGCTGTCCAGAGAGACTATAGAGATTTCTGCTATGGAGATATTTGAAAGCTGCCTAGACGTGTTCCTGTGTGATATTCAGCAGGTGATCCTTCTCTGGAGGATTGCTGTAGACGGATTTCAGAGACAGATAATTTATCCCAGACCACACTATCAGACCACTCTACACCTCATTTATCTACTGGCCAAAACCTAATTCAACAGCAAAGATTAACAGAGAAGATACACCTTAAAGCAATTCATTTCCAGAGCTGACTGACTTCATTATATGATGGAAGTATTTTGATTACAAAGATGAACAACTGGTTTCCCCAATTTTTTGCACTCCTTCTGCCAGTCAAGCAGAGCAGGATTTTTATAGAGACCCTGTAATAAAGTTCTGGAGATGCACTCAGTTTTTTCTGTGTACGGTCTTTATGCTAAACCCATCAAAGTCAGTGGTATGATTTTATTGCTTTTCGGTGCTTCCGCTCTTCTAGTACTGCAGCTGCAATGCTTTAATTACAAGTAGACTGCTTCCGGTAGGAGCTCCAGTTTGTGAGAAGTGTATGCCATTTCTAAGTTGACTTGCTTTGATCTAGGAATGTCATGCAACTTTTCAGCTCTTTAAAGACTTCAAAATAAAAACACTCTAATCACATAGCTTTTATTACCTTTTGTTCCAGGACCAAGTGGAGGGTAAAAAGTTACTGGCAAATGCCATCACTGTGCAGATATTCAGCTTCTTGATGTTATGGACAAGGTTAATATGAAAGGTCATAGAAAAATCAGGGATCAAAAGAAACCTCAAAAGATCATCTAGTCCAATCCCCCTGCTACGTCAAGACAAGGTCCAGGTAGGTTTAAAATGTCTCCAGAAAAGGAGACTCCACAAACCCCTCCAGGCAGCCCCTTGCCCCATTACCCTCCCTCTGAAGAAGTNTAATATGAAAGGTCATAGAAAAATCAGGGATCAAAAGAAACCTCAAAAGATCATCTAGTCCAATCCCCCTGCTACGTCAAGACACCCCAACAAGGTCCAGGTAGGTTTAAAATGTCTCCAGAAAAGGAGACTCCACAAACCCCTCCAGGCAGCCCCTTGCCCCATTACCCTCCCTCTGAAGAAGTTATAGAATTAGTCAGAGTTGGAAAGGACCACAGGAACATCCAGTTACAACCTCCCTGCCATGGGCAGGGACACCCCACCCTAGAGTATCATCCAGACCAGACACCTCCACGGACGGGGCACCAACCACCACCCTGGGCAACCCAGTCCAGGCTCTCAGCACTCTCATGGTGAAGAACTTCCTCCTCACATCAAGTCTAAATCTCCCCATCTCCAGCTTTGCTCCATTCTCCCTGGTCCTGTCACTACCTGAGATCTTTTAGCCCCTCCCCAGCTTTTTTGTAGCCTCCTTCAGATCCTGGAAGGCCATAATAAGGTCACCTCAGAGCCTCCTCTTCTCCAGACTGAACAGCCCCAACTCTCTCAGTCTGGTCTCATAGGAGAGGTGCTCCAGCCCTCTGATCATCCTCCTGGCCCTCTTCCGGACTCACTCCAGCACGTCCACATCCTTCTTGTAATCAGGGATCCAGAACTGGACTCAGTACTCCAGGTAGGGTCTCACCAGCATGGAGTAGAGGGGGAGAATCACCTCCCT
>VZRI01001455.1:6135-21841 GCA_013397515.1 Upupa epops
TCTCTCTTAGTAGAGGCTTCTCTCAGTCTCTCTCAGTGGCAGGGTGCACAGGATCTTTGCCAGCCCGGTGGAGACAAAGCATCATGGCGCTGATTATGTGGAGCTACCCCTGTTATGGGAGTAGGCTTTTTGGGGTCCCGTCCAAGGGCTTTCCACAGGCCTTATGCAGAGTCTTTATTTTCCCCTGTGGTCAGGCACCAAGGGAGGTAGAGGATTAAAAGCTCACCTCTGTCTGGCATCTTCAAAGGCATTCTCTGTAGAAGTGGCTATGTGGAGGAGCTGCCCTTACTCTGGTCCTCTGCCAAGGACAGGAATGAGCTGGCGCGGATTTTCTGTATCTGAGCCCTCAGTGAAAGGAACTCATTGAAAGGTGGTTAGACCTCGGTGATCAGAATAAACTGCTCAGAGCAGTGGTGGAGTCCCCATCCATGGAGGTGTTTAAGGATAGACTGGCTGTGGCCCTTAGTGCCCTGGTCTGGTTGATGTGGTGATGTTAGGTTGTGGACTGGACTGGATGAGCTCAGAGGTCTTTTCCAGCCTCAATAATTCTTTGATTCCATAAAGTCAAGCAGAAAAATCATTGATCTGTGTCTGCACCAAATCCTGGTATGCACATCAAATTCAAATAAATGAGATAAAATAAACCCAAACCCTTCCAAGAGAAATAATAGTGCTTGATAACTTCCTTGGGAATTGCAATAGGAACAAGTAAACCCTCCAGTCTTGGCAATGATCAATGGCAGGTAGGCAGTCGCCTATTGTTGTGGTATGGACAATTACCATGTCAAAGGACTTTGCCAACTGCTTTGAAATGTCATTAATTTTCTTAAATGAATTGTATCACAGGAAATAGCTCCAGTGCTTAATTTCAGGAGCTTGGATAATATACTGGGGACCTATCTTGGGACAGGCAGTCCTCTAACATTTTGTTTGCCCTTGAGATTTAGAAGGATTCATATCTGCAGTATTCATAATAAGTAGCAATTTAACCAAGTTCAAATTAGATGTGAACAAATGGATTAACAAGCACCTCATTAAAATTTTAATTTCCATTTCATTTATCACTTTTAATAGAATCAACTCTGTTCCAGGGTGGGGGAGGATTCATTTCCAAGTATAACATTAATTTCACTTGTTTTTAACAATAGCTTGATTTGATTCTGTAAAATATTTGGGTAGATTTGAAATACCCAACCTCCATATAAAATCAGGAAACATTTAAAAAATAAAGGAGATCTAGATTTATTTAGTCATTATTTTGAAAAACACTGAACTTTACAGTGCAATGTTCTGTAGTATTTTCCTCTAAGTGCTAATGTGTATGTGCTTGTAATGATTTTAAGATGAATAAATGAATTTAAAATAAACATACACTGGAGAGTTATTTAAATGTTTTCACTGAAAATTTCAGTGTGTATATTTCAGCAGTAAATTCTGACTTTGAAACATCACATTCAGGTTCCAGCTTCAAAGTGATACTTCAGTGTTCCTTGGAAAGCATAGATCATCAACTTGTAGAGTTTTCAAAATGTAATGTTTCCTTTCAAATATTTATTGCTAAATTTATAGAAAATCATGTCTTAACAGTATGTCTTATTAACCTATATATGTGTGTATATATATGTGTGTGTGTATGTGTATATATATTATAGGAATGGTATCTTGTGGTGGTTCTTCAGTCCTTTGAAGTTCCTATATTTAGCCGTGATGTGTTCCAGGTGTTGGGTGATAATTGCTTTAGTTACTGAAAGCTCTTACTACAGGCATGGCTTTTCCATTTTGTGCTGACACATATTATACTGAGTACAGAATCACACAGTCCTCATGGCTGGACAGGACCTCCTGGATCACCAAGTCCAGCCCTCATCCCAAAGTCTACCTAACCCCTAGACCATGGCCTCAAGTGCCCTGTCTACTCCCCTTCTAAACACCTCCATGGATAGTGACTCCACCATCTCCCTGGGGAGCCCTTTCCTGTGTCTAACCACTTTCTCAGTAAATAACTTCATAATATCCAATCTAAGCCACCTCTGATGCAGCTTGAGGCCATTTCCCCTCATCCTATCACTAGTAACGTGGAAGAAGAGATCAGCACCAGCCTCACTACAACCTCCTTTCAGGTAGTTGTAGAAAGCTATAAAGTCTCCTCTCAGCCCCCTCTTCTGTAGACTAAACAACCCCAGTTCCCTCAGCCTCTCTTCACAAGGCCTGTTTTCCAGACCTCTCACCATCCTCCTTTCCTTTCTCTGGACCCGCTCTAGCACCTCCATGTCCTTCTTACACTGTTGTGCCCAAAACTGGACACAGTACTCAAGGTTCTATAGCACAAGCACAGAGTAAAGGGGCACCATTACCTCTCTACTTCTGCTGGTTACACTAAGAGAAACAGAATAATAGTTTAGAGTGCTTTTATGAGCACTAGTAACAATTCAAATTACTTCAAGTCTCTACCAAAGAATTTAGAGAAAGTTCCACATTACTCTGAAGTTTTACACAGCGTATAGGAATGCAAGTGTTTTCTCACTGTATTGACAGGCTGTGTACGTGAAAGAGAGGAAAGAGGAATGGGAATAGTATTGCATGCAAGATGCTTTCAGCACATGTTGTGGGCAAGACAGAAAAATAATATGAACAAACAAATGTCTGAAAAATAATCCAAAAGAAAGACATATGCTACTTATTTAAGATGGAGAAATACATATTCTTCTTGTGTGTCAGTGCAGGTGGAAGCTAAGCTTAGTAATGATCAGGTTTTTTTTCTGTGGCTTTTTTATTCTGAATTAGTATGTTTCAATCAATATAGCTTCTCTGGAATATTGTAATCAGTTCCAGACAGCTGTTTTTCACTGAACTGTTTGCACCTATGGTGCAAAAATCTACGACTGAATGGGTATCAGTGTTCATTCTAGAGTCTTCCTAAAATAAATAAGAAAAACCCCAACACCATTCAAGAATTTATTAAAAGTAAACCTGATCTTTTGAACAGTAGCCATCTGCTTATAGTAAAATATGAGTAACAGGTTTCTCAATGTTCTGCAATTAAAGTGGTTCTGAGAAACCAGGAGAACTACCTTAATGAGTTAAGAAAAATAATTCAGGAAAATGTTACGATTTCACATCTGAAAGATTAAAGATAACAAAACATTGTGTGAGCACATACATTTATGGACGTGGTGTGCATTTGGGTTGCTGCTGAGAATGGCTGATGTGCTACATGAAAAACTCCTTGAGCAGGTTAGTGAAGACAAAGGGTTGTCTGAATGTAAGCGATGTATCAGGTCAGATTAAGAGTGTTTTGAGGCCTCTTGTTCCTCTGCTTCAACAGACTGACTTTCTCTTCTGCTTGACTCCTTTATATGTTTGAATTTGTTTGCCAAAAGAATAAGCAGAATCACTTTTTCCCCCTCCAGTCTTCTTTTTGATCCTAGGAGTTTCATTTTGCCTCGCCCTGAGTTTATATTCTGTACAATTACCCATCTGATACGAAGATGTCTTATTTCATGTACCTTGATGTCACCCTAGGTCCATAAACTCATTTAGATGGTACAGATGCACAGCTAATTTATAATAGATGCCATTTTGTAAATCATCCCTTACTGTACTATTACGTTAAGTAATGTTTTGACAGGTTCTAATCAAACTTTTCTTTCTAACTTGGTGGAGACAGAAGAACATGTCAAGGCACTAAAGGGTACTTTGAGTTATTAAGGTAAATTAATTTTAGTAATTGCCTTGAAGGTAGAAGATTGAAGTAAAGGCTAAGGTTAATAAAGATAATTTAGACATTTTATTTATATATATACTTCGTGTTTCTGTCAGGATTCATGTTTTCCAGAATGCCTGATTAGGATATGTTTCAACTAGTGGACTGAATGCAGCTGAAGAACAGACACAGAGCTGCGGAAGCACAGGTAGATTTTTGCTCCTTTTCCAGAAGATAGAGTTTTCTGCTCTAAAATAGTCATGTCATCCGGCTGGGTACTTTCAGAGACATGGTGTTGGCTTTCTACCACTAAAAAAAACCACATAAACCCCAATCTTTTAAGGAAGAGTCTGTCTTTTATAAAAAGCAGATGTGGTGAATAAGAATTTCTGTTCTGTGAAATACTCATGCACAAGATGATGATAAAATATTGTCATCAAAGGCAAGTCTTCAACATGGACACTTTTTTTTAACATCCCTGTGATTGAAAGACTCCGAGCATTTTTTGTATGTCTTTAGCATCTTAAGCTGTCTGAGGTACACAGCTGGAAGCTCTCAAAAGTCAAGATGGAGTCTGAGGGCAGATGATGGTTTGCACCTTTGTAATTGTATTTGACAGATGATGTGTTAGGCCACTTCAACTATTGTTCAAGCCAGTTAGAACATCCCAAACCATTGTGCAAAGGTACTGTGACTGCTCTGTGGTAGTGAAATTGTGCTGTTCTTAATGCTTCTCTCATTCAGGTGTTCACTGAGATGTCTTAGTAATGTTTTCTGTAGGATACTGCTTCTACGCTTTACATAAAGGAAAAGACTTTGGTCAGAGAACTTATGTAAAGTGTTCACATTTTTTCTGCTGCATGCATGCTCTGTTAAGACTCTTAGAACAGTAATGTTAGTGGAATTAGTAGAAATGAAACCTCTAACATTTGTACAGGAAGTAAGAATAAGACCATTGCATACATTTGCCACTTGCTTGGGAAGACCCCAGAAATCTTACTGAGAGTGCCATCCTGACAGCCTTGTATTTTAACGATGTGCTAGCCTGTGCAATTAGGACTGTATTTAGAAGTCTAGGGCCTGTGTGGAAAGACTACATTCCTTTTCTCTGCAGATGTTATAGAGTTCTGTGATGTGCCCAGGTATCTGCGAGGCAGCAATTGATTCACAATGGGAGTCTGTAATAGGCAATAGCAGTCAAGGCTGCTTCAGTATGGCCTGGGGCAGTAGTGAGTGCAGATGTCACTGGACTGGGCCAGGACCATGTTAGAAACATGGGACCCTGGTTGCCACTGTCCCCACCACTAGCTACCTCCTCCCAGCCCCACTGAACCCCTTCTCTCCTTTTCAATTTAGACCATGATTATCAGAAAGTACCTCGTTAAGGTTTTGCTTCAATCCATCCTGAGTTCTTGGATGATTCCACAAGATCTGGATGAGGCACCCCTTGATTACTGAAGATCACTTGATGAGAACTGAGCATGGAGAGTTTGTTTGAGCTGGAACAGGGGGTCCAGGAAAAGTGGACCATGATGTTGAGCACCCTGGAGCAGAATTACACTTCCTGGGGAGCCTTGCATCTTTAGCAGCTCCTGTCAATTTTTCATGTACTGTTCATTTTCTACCAACTTGTCTGCTGGCTCAAGAGTAGGTTCCATGTGCCGGATAAGAAAGAGGAGGAGGAATTTGCGAGGGCAGAAGAAGAAAGTGAAGTAGACAATTCTGAAGGTGCCAAGGATATGCAGGTGATTTATTCCAGGTGCATCCAGTGGTCAAGACTGAAGCTGGTCCACAGGAGCCAAGAGGGGATGGAGCTAGTGGGTGACCTCCTCAGAGCCTTCCAGGAGTCCTTTGCAAACAGTGTCTTCCCACAGCTCCGCACAGCCATTTGGGTTGGCAGTGCCTTTGAAGGGTGGAGCCCATGCTGGGATTACACTATATACCAGCTGCTCCTGCTCCTAAAGGCCAGCCTCAGACATGTGTTCCACATGGAGCTAGGCAACACTGGGGAGATTCCAGACAAGGACTCCTGCATGTGCGTAGAGGTGGAGTGCGCCTGCTCGAGAGAGCAGCTCGGGGAGAACATGCTCTGCTTTCCTCACTACCCTGAAGAGAAGCTTAGGAGAAGTCAGGATCCCAGCCTCCTAGAGTCCCTCTGCAGTAGCTCTTATCTTGATGTGCAGAAAATTGCTACTTGGTTCCAGAGCATTCTGATGTCATCTTGGGCGATGCTACCTCAGTCACATCAGTACAAGACACAGCTACTGCCTTCCAGAAACTCTTGCAAGTTGCAGCTGAAGAATGCATCTGCAGAGACCCTTTTGGGGGCTTTTTGAGACTTGTGCTTAGGTTATCAGGAGTAGCCAATTTGGATTCACCAAGTCCTCTTCGATGAGAGGAACTGGAGGTTGTACAGTGGGAAAACTATGAAGTCCTGGAAGTTTCTAGGGTGGACTGGAGTGTGGAAGAGAACTTTCTGACACAACTGGTGATGGAGCCAACCAGGGAAGATACCTCAACACCCATCCTCATGACAGGTAGGGAAGGAGAATGGGATCATCACAATTAAAAGAGGAAGAGGCCTGTTCTGCCACATGGATGTGAACAAGTCTGGGGATGGATGGGTTACACCCAAGATCACTGAAAGAGTTGGCAGACGTGCTTGCCAAATCACTTTCCATTATTTGCCTGAAGTCCTGGCTAAGTGGGGGATCCCAATGGCCAGCTGTGAAGGGCTAAACGTACTATAGTAGAACAATCGTATTGTGATTTCTTTTGGGGTAATACTCTCCAATCCCCTGGCAATGTTTATCTGAATTACCAGTAATGCTATTCTGTCTTGTGGCTTTTATACCTTGCTTTTCTTACTGAGTTAGTTTCTAATCCTGTAAACCTGTGTGCATGGGTAGTCATTAGAGCACTCCTGTAAGTATGGTACATTGAACATTATAGCAGCCTTCCAGTACTTGAAGGGGATCTCCAGAAAAGCTGGAGAGGGAATTTTTTGAGTTACTCTAGTGACAAGAAAAGCGTTTCAGGCTAAAAGATGAGAGATTTAGATTAGACCTTAGGAACAATTTCTTCCCTGTGAGGGTGTTGAGGCACTGGAAAAGTTTGCCCAGAAATGTTGTGGCTGCTCCATCCGTGAAAGTGTTCAAGGCTACTTAATGGATGGGGATCTGGGAAACCTGGTCTAGTGAGAGCTGTCCTAGCCCATGGAAGGGGAGTGCAAATAGATTATCTCTGAGATCCCTTCTAACCGAGACCATTCTATGAATCTTTGATTGTGTGTTCCTGGTACCTTTTATGAGGATAGCCAGTGCTTTTGTTTTCTTGCACTCCTGTGTCAAAGCAAAACAAGAGGTTATATATAATCATCAGTAACTCAGCTTGTTCATTCCTCGTTTGTACTGGAGTATGTGCATGCATTCTGCCTGGTCTTGGTGAGTGGTTGGAGTCCATTCAATCTGTTTGTACTACAACCTATTTCACAGTTCAGTTTCAGAAAGGGCCTCTGTTGCAGCCCTTTCTCCCCCAAAGGTATCCAATACAGTAATTTTCTCAACTTTGACCACAAATGCCTGTGCATAGAATTCACTTAACTTCTGTGCTGCTGTTGTATCAAGGGTGTCAGTGGGTTTTGCAAACTCCCTAGCAGTTTTTGTTCCTGATGATTTTGTTAGAAAAATTACATATTAGAAGATCTGATTTCTCCAGCTAGTTAAAGTAGATTGTTGGATCCATCTAAATTGTAGATGTAAAAACTTTTTTAACTTGGCTTTTGTGGGTTGTTTTACATTTAATCTGTTAGAATTTATTTCTATTTTTGTTCCTTAAATACAAGTTTTGATTTTTGTATGCTTTCTTTAGTTGTCTCCTTTGCTGTGCTGTCTAGTCAATCTGACAGCCATAATGATATGCCATGTTTTCTCTAGGTAAGAGAACCAGACTGTACACTTATTATAGTGACCGTGGAACAGAGCTGCCCTTCCTATAATAATAGCTTTATTTTTTTAAAAGGCTTATGAATCTTTATTCCAAACCATTCCTATAAATCCTGTCTGGAATACTACTACTACTGCTGCTACTGCCACCACCACCACCACCAATAATGTGTTGTATGAGGAACAGCTGAGCGATCTGGGGCTGTTTAGCCTGGAGAAGTAGAAATTGAGGGGAGACCTGGTTTCTTTCTACAGCTACTTGAAAGGATGTTGTAGAAAGGTGGGGGTCAGTCTGTTCTCCCTAGTGACTAGTGATGGGACAAGGGGAAATGGCCTTAAGCTGCACCAGAGGAGGTTCAGTTTGGATGTCAGGAGGAATTTCTTTACTGAAAGGGTTGTCAGGCATCGGAACAGCCTGCCCAGGGAGGGGGTTGAGGCACCATTCCTGGAGGTGTTTAAAAGAAGGGTAGGTGCTGTGTTGGGGCACAGGGTTCAGTGGTGCTGATAGGGCTTAGAAAAGGTAGGACTGGATGATCTTGATGGTCTCGTATAGCTAAAACTGTTCTATTATTCTAATAGTGCAATAGTGATTAGTTCAGCATTTCTGGCTGCATCAGTTTTGCTTTCTACTGCAGATTAGAACATACACTTAAAATCAATGTCATCTTTCATTGGTGTTTGATACCAGCCCAAACTTTGCTCAGGGAAAGGACAGACATATGTAGGAAAATTAGGGAATAAGTGAGGGGAAAAATGGCAGAGTTCAAGAGTAAAAAAGTGGAAAGGAAGATCAAGTGAGTAGAAGTGGGAGGAAAGGAAAAAAACTTACAGTGAAAAGACAGTGGGTGTCCTGTGTGGTGGTACAACAATGATGTTAAGAAATGATATCTTGAACAAGATCAGTTACAGAGTTATTTAAATAGTAGAATTCAGAATATGCCCAATGAAGTACTAAGCACATAAGTATGCAAAATTTTAATTGCTAATGCATGTAGGCACATAAAAGTTGAAGTCATGAAACATTCAACAACTGAGTTGTAAGTCAGTTTTCCTTCACCAGTCTCATTTTCTCCCAGTGGAAAATGTGTTGGGAAACTTCCTGTTTCCTGTTTGTTCTGGGCTTTTTGTTTGGGAAATCCCTTTTGTTTGGAGTGGAACAGGCAGCTATACCCTCTACCAGGTCAATGAGGAGGAAGAAGGGAGAAAGACACACTAGGACAGCTAGTTTCCCATCAACTTGTAGTGAGAGGAGAAACTGAACCTTTGAAGACCTCCTAGATCATTAGTGTAGATGAGTGCCTGAAGCTTGTGAGGGAAAGCATGTTGAACAGGGGATAGATCCTGAAAAAAGTAGTGAATCTGGTGGATATACATGGGAGCAGTTCATTGCTGGGAGAACTACACACCATGCAAGACCTTTACACTAATGGAGAAAGTTCATGGAAGTCTTTCTTTTGGCTGGATGACACATTGCCACAGGGAAAGACTGCCAGGGGTTTTTACTATTGGAGGGAAGGACGTGGCAGAGCTGGGCCTGAGAAGTGCATTTAAGAACACCATATAGCTTTCTGTTTAATTGGTGATAGAATTTTGTTGTTTAAGTTTGATTTAGTTTTCTCCAAGTCAGGTCTGTCTTCTGCCTGTGACCATAAAGGGTGAGTGAGCCCTCCTTGTCTTTTGACTCAACCCTCAAGCAGTTTCTTGCCCAAGGCTTGTGTGAGCAGCTATATGGCCTGGTTTTAAACCATGGCAGTATGCGAGTTACTTAGAAATCTTAAAGACTGTAATGAAAATGGAGATCTCTTCCAGCTTCAAAATACAGCACATGAAAATATTTCTGTATTAATAACCACCGAGCTACGTGTGATGCCTGTGTGTGATCTCAGTGCAGGTATTCACCGTATCTCTTCTGGTGCAGACAAGTGCATGCAAAAAGAATTCCAAAGAAACCTTTTGTTGTGGCTTGAAAATTACCGAATTTTCACATATTAGTTGTGGTGCTTTTTGGAGGTAGCTTTCCTAGCAGACCTCCTGTGTCAGTGTCTGGACTCTACAGGTGATTGGTGGACAGAGTCTATAAAAGGGAATTTACTTCCTGCTTATTTGTCTTTTTCGTCATTTTCTTTACCATCATCTTTGTCTTCCCTTCTTTCTCCTCTGGTATATCTTGAGAGATAGCGACCTCCTGTAGAAGAGAGCTCCCCCCAACCCCTCCAGGGTGGGGCGAGCGAGCAGTGGCTCCCAGCCTTCTCCCAAAAAGGGTGAAATGGAAAAGAAGACTAAGACTGGCCAGCCATGGCCCCCTTTTGCATGGGAGCTGGAATGCAGAGAAAGCAGACCTTTTTGGACTGTGGCCAGCACCAGCTCACCCTAGCTCTGGGCAGTGGGCCAAAGAGATGAGCTGCTGTCCACACCTCCAGATCTCTTTAGTGGGGGTAAAACTCCAGTGAAACTCTCTTTCACTGGGGGCTCAAACACAGAAAGCCAGCACCAGCTCGGTCCAGCTCCTGGCAGTGGGCAAAGAGAGTGCAACTCCTCAACAACTGCTTCCACAGCTTGATCACCTTGAAGATACCAGACAGAGGCAAGTTGTTAACCCTCTACCTCCCTTGGTGCCTAACTACAGGGGAGAAGAGGACAAGGCTCTGCACAAGGCCTGTAGAAAGCGCTGGAGGCCTGAAAGCCCATTCACTATAACAGGAGTGGCCCCACGTGACCAGCAACTTTTTGCCTTTGTCTCCAATGGGCTGGCAAAGATCCTGTATACTCTGCCACTGAGAGATGCCTCTACTAAGAGAGAAAAAGAGAGATCACAAGTACTGGTCTCCTAAGCCTTTGTCAAACAGAGAGAGTCTGGGATTCTGGTGTATCCTCTACATTTGATGCTGTTATAGACTCAGAGAAGAGCCCCTGAGTTGACGGGAACTTAGAAGTATGCCAGAGACATCAGGGAGTGCTGATGTCTGGATGAGGATCAGAAAAGGTGCTTTTCCACAAGCTTCAAATACGTTTTGTGCTGTAATCCTGACCTTCCACAACCCCTTTCTCTTCTGGAAAGTGGGGTGCAAGAATGTGTGTGTGTGTGTGTGTGGTGACTTTGTGATTCTGAGTGTTGTTGTACACTCTCTTTCTCCAGAGCTCTCATCTAAGGCCAAAACCCCATGTGTTAGCTATCTCCTGTTTCTCTCAGAGTGTGTGTAAAGTCATTGTGATACAGTTTCTGTTTTACCTTTTTGTCTCTTTTACTTAGTTGGGGATTTTTCCTTTTCTTATTGGGGATGGACTCAGTAAACTTGTCTTTTCAGCAAAGTTGCCTTGTTGCCTGTTGAACTCTCAGTGAGAGCTGGTTGTTGTGCTTGAATTACAAGCACCAACCCAAGTCAATTTAGATCCTCTCCTTAAACCATTACACCTTTGTAAACTGGAACAAGCAGAAAATAATTCTTGGCAGATGGAGGGCTTACACTTTACATTTTTGATTGTTGTACACCACATAACTGTAATACTGCTATAATAGAAAGCATAATAGCTATGATTTTGATTGACATCTTGAATGTTATTGTGAGATACAGAATAGATAATGACAGTGACAGGGGCCTTGAAAAAAATTAAAAATAGACTTCAGGTTATAATTAAGCACTGTGCACTTCAGGATAGTCGAGTATTTAACTACTTACAGCTTGAGTTGTACATTTTATTTTAAGAGTTTGAAACCTGCAGTTTCTGCAGTAAAGTGAAAATACTCTCATGGATGTTGCTTCCTAGTCTTTATTCTGCTAAGTAACCACAGCATGACTGACTTCTATAATTAGCTCAGCTTTGCATAGGAAGTATTCCAGACCACAAAGAAAGTACTTTGTGCATTTGCCACAGCAAAGAAATACTGCTGGACCCACTTTGGTGTGCCTAGAAACCAGTGTCCTCCTGTAGTATTCTGTATACTTTCTCAGCCATAGACATCTCCTGGTTTGCTTGAACCTTGGTTTAATAGCATAGAGTTGAATGACTATATAGTGAACAATTGCATTACTGACAGTAAGAATTGAGTTTACAGCTCTGAATCAAGTCTTGTGAAAAAAGGAGCATTACGGAAGGTATTCATAGTATTAAATGAAAGGAATATAATGAAATAACATTAGTATGCTTATGCAAATGACCTAGCTATGACTTCATAATTTGTAATGGTACTCAGGCAGTGTTTACACTTGTTAATGACTTCCTTTATGAGTGATAATTGATCTTGCTCATTATCATATTAAGTCCTTGATCATGTGTCATTAGTTGGGAATGTAATAAATGGTCTATTTGATTTTTAGTGTAATGAACTAATTAGACTAATTAAAATCAATATGTGTGCCAATATTAGACTTTGAATCCAAATGCTGCAGCTGTCTGCTGGCTAAAAATCAGCAACTCAGTAAAAAACTGTCCTAATGCTGATTTATGAGCACTTGATGAGCGTGAGGTAGAATAAATTGCTTGTAGTGCTAGAAACAGCATTAGTGAAGTACAAGATCCTAGGTGCATTGTAAGGTCAGCAGTAAGGGCATACTTACATCTGCACTTGTATGGCACCTTTAAACCTTCCTGCTTCATTAGGTCACTCTTCAGAAATTATGCTGTTTAAATATTGTAAAAGGTATTAATTGATATTTCTAAATGCATATTCCGTGTATGTATCTGGAGGGACATGCCATTTATTGCTGTCTGTGTGCCTATGCATTTATTTAGGGTAGCACATAATAAGTTTTAGATTATGTACAGCATGTTTATAGTCAGAGCAATCTCTGAATTTACCACATAGGTCTCACTTTCAAATGGAGTAATTTATTGTGTTGTGTTATTCAATCATGGTATCCACCCACTTTTATGTTTATGAGGAATTGTGTTTATAAAATATGAGGAAGACAAGAGCATGTCCTGCAATACTGTAGTAATCTTTTGGAGGAGAAAGGTTACTGGGTTAGGTTACTGGGAAGGAATTCCATGGACTCTTTTTTTTCTGCTGGTTACACAAAGATGATGCAAAACCTTTCACTCCAATAAAAGACTGTGAAAAATGTGAGGTATTCACAGAATCCCAGAGAGTTAGAGATTGGAAAGGACCTTGAAAGATCATCCAATCCAATCCCTCCACCAAAGCAGGATCTCCTAGATCCAGTTGCACAGGAATATGTCCAGGCAGGTTTTAAATGTCTCCAGAGGAGACTCCACAACCTACCTGGGCAACCCCTTCCAGTGCTCTGGCACCCTCACTGTGAAGAAGTTTCNACAGGAAGTAGAACTTCTCTTGATCTTCTAAACAACCCCCTTCTGATCCACATCAGGAAACCATTTGCCTTCTTGGCTCCAAGGGCACGTTTCTGGCTTGTAGTCATCCTCTTGTCCACCAGGATCCCCAGGTCACTTTCTCCTATGCTGCTCTCCAGCAGGTCAGTCACCAACCTATGCTGGTACCTGGGGTTGTTCTTGCCCTTGTTGAATTTCATTCAGTTCCTCCCCACCCAACTCTCTAGCCTGTCCAGGTCTCGCTGAATGGCAGCCCAGCCCTCTGGTGTGTCAGCCACTCCTCCTAGCTTCCTGTCATCAGCAAACGTGCTGACTGTGCACTCTAATCTCTTAACCAGGTAGCTGATGAATGTATTGAATAGTACTGGTTTCAGTACTGACCCCTAGGGGATTCCACTAGGCCTCCAACTGGACTGCCCCACTGACTGCTACTCTCTGGCTCCTATCCTGGAGCCTCTTTACAATCTGCATCACTACCTGAGGGAGAAGTATTCCAAATTCTTATTGTCAGTAAAAACACTGCTCAGAGAAAGAGCTTTTTTTTGTTAAAGTTTTAAATGCAAATTAATAAGATTTTTGAATAACCGTATTTTTAGAAGTTCTGCCTAGATACCTCATTGCTTCTTTGTGATGCACGTAATCTTTTCAAAATGAAGTATGTCTGTTCATGATAGATCATAGCTTTATTTTCCCAGTCTTGCACTATGAATTTTGTAGTCACTTAATCACTAAGAAAGCTCCTTGATTGATTGATTGATCGATTTTGTTTTCAGGCTGGAAAATATATTTTGGTGGCACACATACATTCAGAATTGCTGAAGTCCCCATCCTTTCCTCCTACCTCACCCACCACAGATGTATAAATGCAGAGTGTGGTGTTGAAGAGTATACAAAATGGCAGAGAAGAATCTGGTCCGTTATTTGTAACACCTCAAGGAAATTATTTTACATCACAAAGATGTAAAGCAGTAATAAATGTAAAGCAGAATAAATGACTCCTATTTCTAACTGAATATACTAATGCCAGGTACAAGGATTACGAGGAAACAGCTCAGAATGTTGTCTCCCAGCTCTAAACTTAATCCAAGAGATCATATGGCTATTGAGGAAGTATCTCTTCCACTCATGTGGGTGTTCAGACGCTCTAAACTTCAGGCTTTGTAGAAATAATCCCTTAATCATCAGACCTAATTTTGATAATGAATATTTTAAAATAGTGGTGACTTATTAATAAGGATTTCAGAAAGGCTTGATTTGAAATAGGTGTCAATGCTAATTTAAACAACGACTTGAACAAAATTTACAGCATTAATGTGGACTTAAATTGTGAGTAGCTGTTGAAACTTCAATTTTTTCTTGAGCTTATAGACAGAAGACAAGAGCTCGTGGTCAGAATCTGTACCACATACTGTACAGAGAGAATAAAATCTGTCAAAACAGTTTGCTTTTTTAATGGTTCCTTTTAGGGGTTTAATGGAGACACTTAAATCTTGGGAATAGTTCTTCCAGTGTTTTTCACTAATTACTAATTGTCAGATTCCATAAAATTGCTAATTATTAATAGGAAAAGCTTAACTGATTAACATTGCCCAGGCTGTTGAAATTTTAGTCTTTGGATGAGATCTGAACAAAAGCTGGAAAGTTATGTGTAGTAATCTAAATATGAGGGAGTAGGTATTGATTGGAGACGTCATTATGGGAAGAGCTATGTGTAGTCTCAAATACAGTGGACATCCACTGCAACAACAGACTATGCTGCTTGAAGCTGTATGCCCTGAGAACATAAATGAGATGCTTTATGCCTGAAGTGCTTACGGTACACATATTATCAGCCCTCTGATCCACAGCACATAACCAATGTCCTTGAGTCCGATAAATGTACTGAATGCCCCAAGGAGCTGTGTGGGTTTGAAACATCTGACAGTTGTTTGTAAGGTGGCACAAGTTCAAGTATCTTTCATATCAGCAAGGAGTGGGGGAGATAGGTCTGCTAGGGCTTTCAAATCAATTTTTTATCCTTCATTACCAAAGTTAAGAAAGCAACTTGTTTAAATTAGGGCGTCTCTTCATTAGTACAATAAGCGTCCCACAATGTATTTCTTCTTGTTTGAGAGAAATAGAGTATAAAAATAAATCTTACGTAGACTTTAGCTGAATCTTAGCCCAACAGAAGGCAACAAGAATTAACCACTGACTTTAGATTTACTAGACTGGCTGTTAGCCAAGGTGTATGTATACTATTGCACCATTATTCCTACTATTGCAAAGTTTAATGTCTGCCTGTGGACTCAATCTTCCTTTGAGGAATTCTGTGGAAAGAGATCACTGCTTTGACATTGTTTTCTTTGGTATTGCTTGCTTTATTTTTTCTGAGATAAAAAGAAAAATGTATCTGAGAAGATGTTTTTTTTCTAAATCATTGTGAATTTCATTTTTTCTTTTTCTACAGGCCTCTGAGAGCAGCCTCACAGCTACAGGCTCTGGTTCTCATGGGGGATTTCAACTACCCTGATACTTGCTGGAAGACCTACTCAGCCAGCCATCCCCAGTCCAGGAGGTTCCTCCAGTGCACTGGTGACAATTACCCGATGCAAATGGTGGAGGAGCCCACTAGGAGACGAGCACTGCTGGATCTTGTACTTGCCAACAAGGAGGGTCTGGTTGAAGCAGCGAAGGTTGAGGGCAGCCTTGGTTGCAGTGACCATGAGATGATGGAGTTCAGGGTCTCATGTGGTATGAACAGAATACCTAGCAGACTCACAACCCTGGA
>VZRI01001455.1:22744-58679 GCA_013397515.1 Upupa epops
CTCTGGTTAGAGTGTTGGTGTACATTCTTTTCCCAGGGCATCTCCTGGAGGTGTTCAAGGTTAGGCTGGATGAAGTGCTGAGTGGCATGATCTAGATGTCAGATGTTTAGGGTTACTTGGTTGGTTTTAGGTTGGACTGGATGATCTTTAAGGTCTTTTCCAGCTTCGTCATTACTGTGAGACTGTGATCTAAAGCCAAAAGCTGGTGTGTTAGCTGTCTCCCATTTCTCTCAGTGTGTGTGTAAAGGCATTGTGATGCAGTTATGTTTTTCATTCTTTTACTTATTTGGGGATTTTTCCTTTTCTTATTGGTGATGGGTTCAGTAAATTCTTTTTAGCAAAGTTGCCTCGTTGCCTGTGTAGCTCTCGCTGAGGGCTGGTTGNGTTCAGTAAATTCTTTTTAGCAAAGTTGCCTCGTTGCCTGTGTAGCTCTCGCTGAGGGCTGGTTGCTGTGCTTGAATTGCAGGCACCAACCCAATGCGATTCAAACCCTCACTCTAAACCATTACGTAGGTTGTCTGTTGTGTTGGGTATGTTGGGCTCCTTAAAGGTTAATGTGGTATCTAAGAAAGTTGTAGAAATACTTCAGAACATTCCTTCAAGTGTGTAACACTTAACTCATAACAAGAGAAAATTTAGTCTAATCTACTGTTATGCCACCTTTGTTTAGCATTTCTGAAATTCTTTAGAATTTTTGGTAGTCTGGAGTTTGGAGTGAGTTAGTGCCCATAGTGGTCACTCAGAATCACAGAATTATTGAGGCTGGAAAAGACCTCCAAGACAGTGGTCATAAGCTTTCCACTGGAATGTCCTTCTGTGAAACAAACAAGCCCAAAAGAGAATGTTACCTCACTTTTCTTAAAATGTAGTTTCCATACAAAAAGATCTTATCCCCATTTGGTGAAATCAGCCAGGTGATTTTGTTTTTCCTCCCCATCCCAGGGAGGAATTTTTTCCTCATGCCCGAAAGCATCTGGATGGGAGTGAGCGCATGTAGGAATACATGAAGTATGTTTTGAGAGAAAAATACTTTTTTAAAAAATCTATTTTAAATGAATTCTAACCTTTTTTGCAACAATTTCTGTCCCAAACATTTCTAGGGAAACCAAAGTTATTTGTGCAAAGTTTCTAATTGTTGTGGATTTTTATACTTTCTATACTTTATATTAGTGTAATCTTATTAAAAAAGTGTAAACCAAGTACATTCTGCAAGTGTTTATAATAGTATGTGGCATTTTCTTTCGTAGTCTGACCCCTGCAATCATCATCATCTTATTGCTAAACAGTTAGCTTGAGAAAGGAAATGCCTAAGAACAGAACGTGTGCTCATTTTTATGTCTTAGAAAATGCTTGTGTGTTGATTGCCGAAAATAATATGGAATCTGTTAAAGAATGTTGAAGGACTGTCTGTGCAGCTATGGAGAACGTAAAAGACAGCTTTTCACACAACAGACATGGATCTGCCATCCTAGTGTATGTGAACAAATGGATAGCCACGACATACTTTCTAAAATTAAAGAGGAACTTAAGTCACTGCAATTAAAATCCTGTTTCACACCAGAAAATGTTCTGGGATCTTTCATTTATGTATTTAGGATTCAATTGGTACCTCAAAGCATCGTGTGTCTAGAAAGTGACAGATTTTCAGAAACAGAGTGAGAAAGATAATTCTGCCCCTCTGCTCTGCACTGGTGAGACCTCACCTGGTCCTGAATCCAGCTCTGGAGCCCCCAACACCAGAAGGATGAGGACCTGTTGGAGCAGGTCCAGAGGAAGCCATGCAAATGCTCAGAGGGCTAGAGCACCTCTTCTCTGGAGACAGGCTGAGAGAGTTGGCACTGTTCAGCCTGAAGGAGGAGAAGGCTCCAGGAGGAGACCTTATAGTCACCTTCCAGTCCCTGAAAGGGTCTGTCAGAAGGCTGGGGAAGATTTTTCACAAGGGCAGGGAATGACAGGATGAGAGCTCATGGAAAAAGGGAGATTTAGGATGGAGATAAGGAAAAAGCTCTTTAATCCGAGGGTGGAGGATCCCTGGAACAGGCTGCCTAGAGAGGTGGTGGAGGCCTCATCTCTGGCGCCATTCAAGGTCAGGTTGGATGGCGTTCTAGGCAATCTGTTCTGGATAGAGATTGTCCCTGCTTCTTGTAGGGAGTTGGATTAGATGCCCTTTGGAGATTCCTTCCAATTCTATGGTTCTATGACGCTGCAGACTTTTGGAACTTTAACTTGGTTGCTTTATATCTCATAACAATAAAACAATTCAAATGTACATAGTTAAGGAAAATAAAGTGTATGAATTGCTTATGCTACTGAGATTTTACAACCCCCTTCAAGAAAGGATAGCAACTCCAGTGTACGAATATCCACAGTAACACTTTCTAATACAATGTGCTACCATATAGCCTTATTTAAAATAAACCTAAGAGGGAAAAAAACCCTATAGATTCTAAAGAAATCATATCAATATGTTTTTCCTGTACGTATCTATAATTTATTTTTACAATAGTACAGAATTAGCTTGGAAAGCAGTTTTGCATTTATTCGCCTTCAGTATTGTTTTTAATTTGTATCTTGCTGCTTGATGGCTCCACTTGACGGGTACAGTATGACAACAGGTAATAGATACAATAACAGTAAAGCAGTGATCATTACTGCTGGGACTGGAAACTCTAATCACTGCTTTTTTTAGCGTTCCTCAGCTGGAAAGTTTTGACATCTGCTGGTTTGGGACATAGCAGAACAGCTGTCAGCAGTGGGGTAGCTGCTTTCAGCAGCAGTTGGCGGGATGGCAGGGTGCCAGCTTGTACCATCTGTGCGCCTGACATTTCATTCTAATTAACAGTAGGGTTAATTGTTCTGGCAGGCTCAAATGTAGTGTCTAACATTACCCAAGGGAAACATGTACAAGTGCAGGAGTGGTAGGGAGCTGGGGACAGCGTTGCTAACAAAGCTATTGAGGGAGAATGGTTAACAACTACTGATGATTTTACTAGCTGGCCACATGCAATAAGGCTGAGGTATTTTTTTATTCTGATGAATTATGCCAAGCCTGTAATGATGTAGAAGAAATCAAGCTTTGAAAGGCTGAGACTGCTGCCTTGGGGCAATTGAGAGGGAACAATTTGCATGCTATTACTGCATATTCATACCTAATTGTGTTAGGCTTTGTTAATAGAGCAGAATGACAGTATGAAAAATGGAGCAACTGCTTTATAGCCAACAAAGCTAGTGTTTTTTCCCTACACTATGAGTGCTGAATGATCATTTAGACATTTAGTTGTTCAATATGACAAGTCTACCATTTGTTAGCTTGACATATAGTAATTTATAAAGAAGTATTCTAATTTTACTTTTAGTTTATTCTCATTTTATACAGTATTCATGGTAGCGATTTGAATGGGGATATTCATAGCTCTTGTGAGCAATTGTGATTCAAATAAAACTATTTTGTGTGAAGTATTTATATTGGTTTATGATGTATTAATTTTAATGTTTAAATAGCTTTTTCAGATGTTAATATAACATAAATGAGAAGTTTATGAGAAATCTCTATTGTGATTGTGTTTCTACGTGCTGATTTATCTAATGTTTTTACATTCCCATTAACATCCCTATTTCTAGAGTGTCGGGGTCACTAGTTGGTTTAAGAATACCATACCAGGTCTAAATAAATCCAAAAGTAGCGATACACTGAATTGAGGCTGAGTTACGGTGCAGCATGCAGGTGTAAGTATCTCAAAACATCAAGCAGAAGACATTCTTTCGTATGAACTTATACAGCAATACAAAACATTCCTGCCTCATCAGCAAAATTGTGTCTAATTTCACAGCATGTTGTTAATGGTTTACTCTTGCAAATCTACAGAATCTCATTTCTTGCTCCCTTCCTTCATACTGTTCCGCAGGCATGACTGCTATTCTAGAAACTCTTACCATGCGTCACTATGCTAAAATGTTAGTGGTCTCTGAAGGTGTGAAATTAACTGGCTTAATTTTTAAAAATACCGAGAACACTGACAGTGGAAGCAGGCGTGATGGTATCATCTCAGGAAGGGGAGCCAGAAGTAAGATTCTCCATGGCTGTTAAGTAATTTTGGAGTCAAATTTACTTGAATTCAAGTATAGTAATTGCATGGTAAACAGATGGCAAACTTGTGTCAGAGGGATGTATCCTTGGTTCATTGGACTATTAGTTAATCTCAGAAACAAAAGATAAGGTTGTTAAATCCTGGACATAAGGGATTTACAAGAGGCAGAGGTGCAGCTACAGTTATGTATGTGCTTTATTTTTATTAAAATTAGAAGAAATATGTAATATGCTGAGTGAAACTGGAGGTTTAAAGCTTCTTTATATGTTTTGGTGATTGTTGGATGATGTCTAAATCTCTGGAAACAAATGTGATTCCTACTTCATGGAGGAACATTGCTCTGTGTGTAGTTTATAATCTGTTCTGTACGTAGTCAGTGGAAACATTTGCATGTCACCTGCTTACTTCAGTCGTATATTTTTGTGACTGGTACTGGTATGTTTTATGCAAAGTATCTAAATCCCACAGTTTATGCGTTGAATTGAATCTTCCACGAGAACACAACATTACTGAAGGGCACAGGATCATAGAACTATAGACTGTTTGGGGTTGGAAAGGACATCTAGTCTAACCCCTCCTGCAGCAAGCAGGGGCATCTCCAACTACACCAGATTGCCCAGAGCCCCACCAAGCTTGATTTTGACTTGTTTCCAGGGTTGGCACCTCCACCACCTCTCTGGGCAACCTGTTCCAAAGACCCACCACTGTCAGTGTAAAAAAATTATCTCCATCATATCTAGTGCAAGTAGTTTTAAACTGCTACCCCTTTTCCTACTGCAACAGGCCTTGCTGTAAACTGCCCCTGTCTTTATTATAAGCCCTCTAAGTATTGAAAGGTCATAATAAGTTGTCCCTGGATCAGATCCTTCTCTTTAGTCTGAACAATGCTATCTCTCTCAGCATATTGTGGACTCCAGAGCAGGACACAGTAGTCCAAGTGAAGTCCAAGCAGAGCAGACTAGAGGAGGAGAATCATCTCCCTTGACCTGCTGGCCATACTTTTGATCCAGCCCAGGATATGGTTCATCTTCTGGGAGATGAACGCACATTGGTAGCTCATGCCCAGCTTTTGATCCTCCAGTACCCCAAGTCCTTTGCTACAGGGCTCAACTCCTTAATCTCTCAGCCTGTATTGAAATGGAAGTTTGTACTGATTCAGGTGCAGACCTTGCATTTGACCTTGTGGAATCTCACTATGTTCATGTGGGCCTGCTTCTCTAGCTTGTCAAAGGCCCTCTGGATGGCATCCCATGTCAACTCCACCACTCAGCTTGATGTCATCTACAAACTTGGAGAGGGTGCACTTAATTCCTCTATGTGGTTGGTGAAGATAGTAAGGAACAGTGGTCCCACAATGGACACTTCAGGACCACCAATTGACACTAGCCTTCATCTGAACTTCGAGACATTGGCCACTACCCTCTGGATATGATAATCAACTAATTCCTTATCCCCCAAATAGTCCACCCATCACATTCGTATCTTTCCATTTTAGAACAGTACTGTGGGGGACTATGTCAAAGGCTTTACAGAAGTCCAGGGAGATGAGACCACAGTTTTTCCCATGTCCACTGATGAAGTCACTTCATCATAGAAAGGCACTTGGCTGGTCAGGCAGGATTTGCCCTTGGTGAAGCCATTCTGATTGTCTTAAATCACCTCTCTGTACTCCAGGTGCCTTAGCAGAGCTTCTACGAGGGTCTTCCCAGACATAAAGGTAAGACTGACAGGACAGTAGTTCCCAGGGTCCTCCTTTCTCCATTTTTTTAAACCTGAGTGTATTGTGTCCCTTCCTCCAGTCACCAGGATCTTCACCTGACTGTCACAACTTTTCAAGTGTCATGGTGCGTGTCCTGGTGACTGCACTGAACAGTTCTCACAGGACTCTGGATGCATCTCCTCAGGTCCCATCGGCTGGCATGTATTCATGTTCCGGTGGTGGTCACGAACCTAATCTTCCCTTATAGTGGGAGGGACTTTGCCAGTCTGGTCTCTGACTTGTGGTCCATCCACCCAAGAGTTGTGGGAAGAGTTTGGAACATGGTTCCATTCTAAAACTGTAATTACTGATAAATGTTGAATTTTTTACTGTAGATGCTGCTGCCCAAATGATTTCTTGTTTCTTTTGTGAGGAGATTCTGGTTTGTAAAGAAATCACATGAAAACATAAATGCTGCTCTTGAGCCCCTGGAGTTACAACTGCAGCAATGGAAAGTATGAGTGCTACAGTAGGAATGACCTAAGCAAAGTCTCACGTGAAAAAGACATCTCACTGGATAGATTAGTAATTTTTACCTTTTCAATATTCAAGATGAACTTAATGCCTTATTTCCTTTAAAAAACAAAAGGACTCAGCTGGTTATATTTACTTAGACGTTACAAAGAATGTCACTGAGAATATGTGAACGTCTTTAACAAATCAACATTCTGAAAATGCCTAGAGCTAATGCAATTTATTATGCATGGAAGGAGATGGTAAATACATTGGCCTTCAGCATAAAATAATAAAAGGATTTTATAAGGTTTAATTTAACTATTATTGTAAGTGAAAATCCTCTAATCCTGCCTTCTCTGTCCTCCAAAATATTCTTCATGGAAGAAAAAACCAGTAAAAAATCCTCTTATCATGTTGCAGAAAGGCATGGCAGTCAGGGCCACTGGGAGGTTTTGTCTACTCATTTCCTTGTCCTCTTATGTATATTTTGAACGGTAGCAGCTGAGCTGCTGTTCTTTGCCATTTCAGTGGGTATCTGTTCTGTTGTCTTCCTGACCTCCTGCTGAAAAACAAAGTAGAAAATCTGCAAGACTGAAAAATTCACAAAATGTAATTAAGATGATGGAGAATGTTCATCTTCTAGGATTTAACCGAGAAGATTCTTCTGCAGTGGGCCTGTTCTGGATTTGTAGTATGGAGCTATTTGTCTCTTCCTCACTCCTTCTGTAAGCCCTCCATTATATATTTCCTGGATCAAACCCAAAATTTCATAATCATAGGAATTTTTTATCTGCTTGTTTTTTCCTTCGTTCTGTTAAAATATTTACTGAATGAATTGGTTAATCTCATTTCAGACCTGTTCAACAGGATCAGCCAATGACAGAGGGAGAGATCAATATAATTTAGATGAATGTGACTGCTTGGCATATTCATCTTTCGTTACCATCTAAAATAGTTTCAGATTTTTTTTTAAACAAGGAAAAGTAAAAACAAGCCTCACGAAATAGTAAAAATTTGGTTTGGCTGAAGCTTCCTGAGACAGAACTCTATTGATTTTGGCGACTCGTGTTCCATATATTTAGTTGAAATGAACATGATTTTTGTTATTCAATATCAGTAATTTTATTATGTTATAGTTGGAAGGTATATTTTGAATTAATATTTCCCATACTGGAGAACTGTGGATTTTACTGTAAATCACAGAATATTTATTATTAGGTTGATGCCAGCTATATATTTTTGTTAATATGCATGGGAAGTGTTCATGCTGCGAGGAACATGATACTAAACGGAGAATTTAAAACCTATTGCTAACTTTCAGAGGACTCCAAACTGTAATATTTTGAAAATGCATTGCCGACTGTTTGAGCTGAGTACAACCGAGAAAAGGCTGGCTCAGTTTTCCTCTTCATTCTTCTCCATCAGGTATGTATAAATGCTGGTAGGATATGCCCCTTGTCCTTGATGACAGAACTTCTGGGTAGTCAGTGCCTTCAACCTCTCTGGATAGGAAAGATTCTCCAGTCCTCAATTCCTATTTGTGACCCTTTGCTGGACTTCCTCCAGTATGTCCAGTCCACTTTTCTACTGGGAAGCATGATTTCCTGTGCTCCCTGTAGACAGAGGCATTCCTTTCCTACTGTATTTAACAATCCCTACAATGTCTAAACCAGTTCCTGTATCTCTAGCAGTTTTATCCAATCCCCTTACAGAGTTTAATCTTCACTTGAGAATTCCCAAGGTTTTTGTCACCATCTCGGGTTCATGCAGTTAATGTTAATTCAATTAATCCATAAAAATTCATTGGTAAAATGGGAAACTACAGGCCTGAATATGAACAATGAATGGAACAAACTTTCAGGAGTTGCCTTGATCACCTTGTACAGATTGTATCTTCATGTGCTATTCTGCATGGATATAAATATGAACTTACAACAGTATTTTTCCACGTTTATTACACTGAATAGCATTGGGTAACCAGGTGCAGCGTGTTTGAAAGAAAACCCGAGTTTGTAAATAAAAGCAAGAGTTTCCTTTGGAGTTGCTCTGGACATTGTGGAAACCTTTGCAGTAAATCACTGTTTTCATCAGAGGTTAAGGCCGTCCATGTGGAGAACTGGAATATCCATTTTAATAGTATATATTTTGGTGCAGGGTTTTGACATGAACACAGCTATACTTTCCCAATATCTGATCCTACTCAGGATTTGTTTTGAGAACTACAGGTAATACATTAATTTCCTTTTTCTGAGTCCAGTGAACTGAAGATTTTGACATCTACCAGTATCAAGTGACAGGGGACAGTTTTACACTTAAGAGCTTGAAGTCTGCATAAGTAGCACAGATGAAGTATTGAAGGATTAGATAGAAAACCAAGCAGTGATGGTTCACCTATGCTATATTAGATCCATAAGGCTGCACGTGTTCTTACTTCTAGGTGCTGGGTCCAGAGAAGGGCAGCGAGGCTGGTGAGAGGTCTGGAAAACAGGCCCTATGAAGAGCAGCTGAGGGAACTGGGGTTGTTTAGTCTAGAGAAGAGGAGGCCTTATAGCTCTCTACAACTACCTAAAAGAAGATTGTAGCGAGGCAGGTGCTGGTCTCTTCTCCCAAATTACTAATGATAGAATGAGAGGAAATGGCTTCAAGCTGCATCAAGGGAGGGTTAGGTCGGATCTTAGGAAGTTCTTTCCTGAGAGAGTTGTTGGACATTGGAATGGGCTCCCCAGGGAGGTGGTGGAGTCAGCATCCCTGAAGGTGTTTAAAAGGTGAGTAGATAAAGCACTTGAGGCCATGGTCTAGATTTTGGGGTGAGGTTAGGATGAAGGTTGGATTTAATGATCCTGGAGATCCTTTCCAGCCATGAGGACTCTGTCAGTAAAAAAGATTCTACACATTCCCATAGTTTAAGAGTTTTGGTCTCCTTCTGGCAACAAATACCTGCATCTGAAATACATCTAACTTAAACCATGAAATAAGAATCTTCCTGTGCTTCTCACACATCTCTTTGCATGTCATGGCTAAGCCAGAATTTGTCCATGCCCATTGTCTTTCTTTTTCTAAGGGAAAATGATTTGACATGTTCATGTGAACACTGGACATTTTCCAAAGAACTTGGGAAGGTTTAAGGCTGTCTTTGACTTGCTGTGTGAATACAAGAGATAATACTTTAAATACTGGTAAAATAATAATATGGGGGAATTTTAATGCCTGAGGATAGAATTGTAATGATTTTCTTGCCTTTTGATTAAAAGTTACTGGTCCTAGAGTCACTGGGGTTTTTTTGACAAATATATATATATATGCTTTTACATAAATAATCATGATGCAGGCAATGCCATTGTGCTAATTACATTTGTTTAAAGACATTGTGGCTAGGGAAGTTTAAATATTAAAAGGATATAGCTGTCTCTTAAAAAAAATAGCCTTATATCTTGTATAATTAATTAATGTTCATTTGGGTAAATAATTTCTAACGTATAGCTTCTGGCTCAGTAATTGTTCAATTTTGGAGAAAATAACTGAGTACTAAGGAGAAGCAAGCTGTCTTTCAGGGGGACACATTAGATTTAAATACTCCATTGATGTACAGAGTAGAAGTGCTCAATGTGTGCCCTTCTTATCCCTAGTAGTGTACTTGTAATTTAGATTAAAGAATGCTAGTGTTTATATAGCAGCAGCATTTAATAGCATGTCATTTAATAATGCTGATGATCATATGCTGGTTTGGGCTTTCTCTATCCATTTGTTCTTTTTTGGGGGGGTTTCTCTGCCAAATAGAAAGAGAAGCAAACTGAATAAAGAGTGCCTGCACTAAAGAGTAAGATTAAATACGTAGCTAGTAATATTAAATATGTAAAGGATTAATTGATAAAATTAACCTTAAGATGTAGATAAGCCTTTTGCCTTTGCAGTTTGTATTTCTATTCAGATACATTTAGATGAAATGAATGGAGTCTACATCAACACTGATCTTTAGGTGAGGATATGCAGTGCTTCTGTTTCACCTGAGAACCTATGATACTGTCACAGTTTGGGATTCTAGGATGTCTGTCTGCAATCCTAATTTACAAGCCACGTCTGTGCACCTCTGCAAACAAACAAAGGGTTTGACAAACTGAAGAGGTTTGGAGTTTTGGTTTCGAGTTTCTGGCTCCTCCTTATTTTCCTTTGACTTGACTTCTTGTCAGTAGACATCTTGCCTTGGGAACACGTGGGAGAGAGAGAAAGAGAGTGGTGCCTCAAAGATAAGCCGAAGCAAGATTTCTTCTGACTTTTCATTTTACCTAGATTAAGAAGGTAAATTCTTCCTCCTAATAGATGTGTTGCCAGCAGGAGCAAAGAGGTGATCATTTTCTTCTACTCAGCTTTACTGAGGCCATACCTTAAGTGCTGTGTCCAGTTTTGTGCCCCTCACTGTAAGAGAGGCATTGAAGGGCTGGAGAGGGGACAGTGGCAGCTACCAACCTGGTAAAGGATTTGGGACAGGTGTCATATGAGGAATAGCTGAGGGATCTGGGGCTGTTTAGCCTGGAGAAGAGGAGATGGAGGGGAGATGTTATTGCTCTCCACAACTATTTGAAAGGAGGTTGTAAACAATCATATAATCATCACAGCTGGAAAGTTACCTCCAGGATCATCCAGTCCAGCCCTCACACCAACATCTCCTCAAGCCCTAGACCATGGCCCCAGGTGCTCTATCTATTAGTTTTTTAAACAACTCCAGGGATGGCGATTCCACCACCTCCTTGGGCACCTTGTTCCAGTGCCCAACCACCGAAAGAACTTCTTCCTAAGATGCAATCTGACTCTACCCTGATGTAACATGAGGCCATTTCCCCTTGTCCTGTCACTAGTAATTTGGGAGAAGAATCCAGCATCAGTCTTGCTATAACCTCCTTTTAGGTAGATGCAGAGAGCAGTAAGGTCTCCTCTCAGCCTCCTCTTCTGTAGAGTAAATAATATCAGTTCCTTCAGCTGCTCCACTCCAGCACCTCAATGTCCTTCTTATACTGTGGTGCCCAAAACTGGACACAGTACTCAAAGTGCAATCTCATGAGTACAGAGTACAGGGACATCATCAGCTCTCTACTCCTGCTGGTGACACCATTCCTGATACCGGCCAGGATACTGTTGTTCTTCTTGGCCTGGGCACACTGCTGGCTCCTGTTCAGCTGTCTGTCAGCCAACACCCGAAGGTCCTTTTCCACCAGACAGCTCTCCAATCACTCTTGTGAGTGGTGGGGATTGGTCACCTCTCTCTAGTGGCCAGTGATAGGAGGAGGGGAAATGGCCTTAAGCTGTGCTAGAGAGGTTCAGGTTGGATGTCAGGAGGAATTTCTTGATTGAAAGGGTTGTCAGGCATTGGAACAGAGTACCCAGGGAGGGGCTTAAGTTACCATCGCTGGAGGTGTTTAAGAGAAGGGTAGATGTTGTGCTGGGGGACAGGGTTCACAGTTGTGCTGATAAGGCTAGGAAAAGGTTGGACTCAGTGACCCTGAAGGTCTCTTCCAGCTGATGCGGTTCTATGACTTCATGTATTTATTTCACATTTTGGAGTTGCCTAAACGTTGTGATCTATGTATGATAAACCATTTTTTGAACATTTTACTTTAGGAATTACTAATTGTAACAACTTCCTAGTATTTTATATTACCATTTCACATGTGATATAGCTGACTTCACCTTGTACAGTGTGCTATTTATAGAAGGGTGGTAATTAATGAAAGGCAGAAGATTATTCCAGAGATCTTGTGCCTCAGCTTGCTGTGGTAGTTATTTTGCTGTTCTTTGAAAGAATGAAATAGTTTACTTCTATTAGTATTGGGATGAAAGTAAAACTATAACGTGCAGCTGAAAGTCTTTGGTGTTGACATTTAAAATCCAAGATGTTGTTATGTATCATGGAAAACAGGTAAGAATATGTCTTCCTCTACCTAATCCAAAACATTTTTAATAAATGCATATATGTTTTCCTGTTCTCTGCTTAGATGTGATAGCATGTTCTGTAAACTGGCAAAATAATCCCCAAATTCTTTGCATTTTCCAC
Organism: Upupa epops; assembly: GCA_013397515.1. Lineage (NCBI taxonomy): Eukaryota > Metazoa > Chordata > Aves > Bucerotiformes > Upupidae > Upupa > Upupa epops. The sequence continues at coordinate 35,094 of VZRI01001455.1, forward strand.
ATTGCAGAGCTGCGTGCCTTACATTCAAGAGCAGCAAAAAAGTCCTGGGGAAGCATTTCCTGCACTGCTATACAATACTGATAGAAAAAAGTAGAAAGGCTTGCGTGTCTGTTACTTGTACATCTCTCCTATCCTTACGACACTACAGGAATCTCTCTTTTACTGCAAAGATGACGGATTGAGAAGGCAAATACTTCTGTGTTACTTACCGTCTCAAACAGCAGGAGACCTACATATGATGTGACACCTAAAGGCCCTGTAAGTTCTGAGTCTATTACTAGACACTTGTCCAACTTCTTTTCTAAGAAACATGGAGTATATACAATGGCTGAACTAGCAGGCATGATTGGTTCTCTGCAATTGTCTTTCATAGTTCTGGGTGTGAAGAAGAGGCACCAACTCTCAATAAACCCTTACAGAGTAAGGTTCCCATAGGTCCCAGCAGCGTCTCTAAAGGGAGAACTCCAGGGTGCACGCTCATTACCATATCATCCCATATCACTGTGCTAACTTTTTTTATCCTCAGACCTTTATTCTTTGCAGTGCCAACTAATTCCCTTTCGATAAATCACGTAATTGCAGGAGAACATCTCTTGAAGATACAACAGGCTACAGACGACACGGTGCATTCTTTAACCCTTCAGTTCACAATGAGAGCAGCCCCTATCTTTGGCACTTACTTAGAGTGTATAATAGATCTTTCTCAAACTGAAGACTCTCGGTTGACTGGAACCTCAGCTATTGTGATTTCTGGGACTAATGAGGCTCTGCTGACTCTAACACTACTTATATTTTCTGGTTCAGGATAAATTCAAAGTGAAGGAATCTTTTAAATATTTTTCTGGAAATCCAAAACCCTGCGAGGGTATCTGTATCCAAAAATTGCCTCACAAATTGCTATGTCTCAGAAAGGCTGCAGAAAAACAGTAACATGAAAGTGAACTGAATGCATTTCTAAGTAAGATTGAAGTATTTTTGAAAAAAATATATAACCCGATACCTTAACTAATGTTAAGCAGTCTGAAGTGGAGAAATACCAGAGGCTCTGAATTCAGGTAACAAAGATAAGGATAAGGAATCTCTGGAATAGCAGAAGCGTATAAATGTGATTTAAGGCTCAGGTTTTCTCTGTGTATTTTTTTATAGCTTTCAAGTGCTTTGCTCTGTTAAGTAAAATAATATTGTTTCCTCCTCCGGTAATGTTCACTGACTTTTATCAACTGTGGCACCGTATCACCGCTTGGGACGTTTTGGCATTTTCACCGATGTTTTCTCAGTTGCCTGTCTTTCCATCGCCAACATATTCACTTACAAATAAACAGCAGATTATTTCGGGATAGCTAGTGAAGCAAGCTCCAGAAAAAGATTAGAAAATGGTTTGATAGGGAGATGTGTAAAGGATTAAGTATAAGAGAGCAGTCCAAGAAAAATGGAGCAGTTTGCTGAAACCTGGCTATTCACTTTAGCTGTCCCTGAAATCCTCTAAGTGGAAACAGAAAAATACACAGAGGGGTTACTGGAATGGAAAGATCTTGTGTTAAGAAAAAAGGACCAAAATACATAGACCAAGAAAAAGAGGAAAACTATTTAACAAAGTTGAACTCAAGACGCTGGGTGAATTGAAGAACAGGTTTCAGCAGTAGGAAGGCAGGTTTTGTTTCACTGAAAAGATTAAGGTGCTATGAAGTGCAGAAAATCATCGTGGTGGTATTTAATTTGTTGTCATGGGATGTCTTTAGAAGCAGGTATTATTTAGAGGGAGTGCTTTATTGAAGCATTTATAGGTTATTAGATGGCAATATATTAAGTTAGATGTCAAGAAAATGTAATGCTTTATCAGTTACTGTAAAGAGGTAGCAGGGTACCTGGACAGCACTAGTGCTTGGTAAATACAGTTTCTTAATCTTTTTTTCTTGGAGACACATGGAGTTAATTATCATCATTGGTTAAGTTATAATGCTACTGACGTAAAAAACTCTGGCAACATTTACATTTTCTCCAGCAGAACCAAGATGGTGCACGGATGCAGAAAGTAGTCTTTTGTTGTTAACTTTTAAGCTCATTGCATCACTAATAGGTTGAGTTTTAGAACCGCTTTACAGGAACTACTTAAGGGAGAGTAGGAATTAAAGGGTGGTGAGCACTCTGAGAACTCCTGGGTATGGCTTGCTTCTGTTAGAACAAGCAGTATTGGTGACTGTTGTCCAGGCTGTCTGTGGAGCTCTCAGATTAACTAACAGCTTCTTGTCTTTGGATTCCCTGTTGCTTCCAAGTTAATTGCTCCACCTTCTCACATTCATACAGAAATCCTGCTTCCCTGCAAAGTCAGTTCCAACTGTCTAACATCAGCATTTTCACAGAGAGAAAGATGATGAGACTTTAACCTTAGAGAAGTGTGCCCTAAAAGTATGGTATTGAAAGTTGCCTGGCTGTTGGTGCTGCTATGAGGTCAAAGAAATCTCTGATGAAGCAAAATGCAGTTTCTGGTACTGGTTTGCATCTGACTCTGGGTCAAAGTGTTAGGTTAAGACAGGCTACATAGTTGTGTTGAGAGTCTGTGGCTGTGTGTGGCTGGCTGTTCCTGTGAAGGGGTTTCTTCCAGGAAAATAAAGACAACAGACTAGAATTCTGGTGAATGCACCAGTAAAAAGGAGAGGGGATTCCGGCTTCATGTTAAGATGATGCATAGCATTTGGTGAATGCAGGACCTAAACTGTATGCTCAGTAGAGCTTCACTGCAGTATAGAGATACCTGTACATGTGGAAAAATATCAAATTTAGCCCTGATTATTAGCCATATCAGAGAGTTTAGGAGTTCAAAAGAATAATCTAAGAAGCACCTGCATTCCTGCTGTCTGTAGACAGTAAGTCTGGTTTCTTCGGCTTAAAGAGAAGTTACTTGCATGTGTTAGATCTTTCCATCTTTTCTTAGATAAGCTTATGACACCTTTTATTCTATGTATACTGATTTGAGATTCTGGAATGAATACATTTATTCAAAACTCAGCAATCAAATGTTTCTCCATTTATCACTACCTATTCATCTGTCAGTTATTTCCACTAATTTTTAATAAATTACTGATTAGCATTATTATTTCATTGTGCACAGAAATGTGTATGACTGTGAATCTGAAACACTAGTCAGATTTATCATAATTTATTGTTAATTAAAGCTATGAAAACATTACTTATTATTTTCACTGTATAACCATCATGGCATTGTTTTCTGATACGCAGATTACTTTTGGATTGTTGGAATTTTTTAAAGAGAGGAATGTAAAAGTAGTGGTATCCAAGTATTTTTACTAATATTTTTGAAAGAAGGGTCTGTGAACTGCATGCACCTATATTTGTGTGTGCGTGTGTGTGTGCGTGTGTGTGGTATCAACCTGACAGATGCAAAAGTAGAGCAGACAAAAACCCTACTATGCAGTTCATGCAAACAGAGTCACAGCAAGTGTTTTGCATCACAGTTAAGTAAGGAAGTGTGCCATGTCATAAAAGGAAACTTAGAAGATAGGATGTTCCTCTGAGCTCATCTTTATCATTTAAACAGCCCGTTTATTTCCTGTTGTTAGAATTATTATGGATTTGAAATAGTAATTCTCCAAAGAAAGCGCTGGGCCTAATTGTTCGATTCAATATCACGATCACAACTAAGGGAAATATTAAAATGACATAATAGCTGGAGGAGTCTGCCCACCATCAGCTTTATATTTCTCACCTTTACCTAGTAATATAATTAAAATAAGACTGTCAGATCCTGCTTTGGGACTATCTTGACTTATCAAACTTGTCAGTATGATTAAAAATTAGGTATTAATATTAAACACAATGTTAAATATTTCAGTTTTTCTTGTTTGCTGTTTTTCTTTTGTCTCTGAAGGTAATCTAAAACCGAAGCTGCTCGGTGTCTGTTTAGAATGTATTTGTGAAAGCAGAATATTTTTAAATCTTGCGGCAAACTTGCTTGTAAGAACCTGAGAATTATAAAGAATTTTTCAAAATGAAATGTCTGCTTACGTCTGTTGCATACAGTTCCATCCATGTTCCATACATTACAGAGGTAGTTTAATCACCCATAAGAAATTACTAGCTTCTCTGTTCGTGAAGCATGACATTTCAATTGCACAGCAAATAAAAGAATTACATGAAGAGGGCTGAAATGATTTACTGTACAGAAAGCCACAAGACTAAGGTTACCATGGTGAACTACCTTTCTGTTCATACAAGGTCAAGTGAGAGTGACCCGTCATTGGGCAACCTTCGGCGCTAAGGCAGCGTATTGCGACAAAACTGGCTAGTTGATCTGCTTCTTCACTAATTATCAACTTTTTAATATTTGATGTATTTTCATTGCTGAGCTTTTTACACGTGGACAATAATGAATGCATAGACCTTCATTTTATGATTCAGTGGTATCAGTTTAGCAGCATCAAACGAACATCTGTGTTTAGCTAATTTGTATGAATTGTAATTTTAAGTAGCAGTGTTTCCTTAGGTATATTCAGAGGTTAAAAAAGCTTACCAAGGGTTTTCAGCTAATTTATCTAGTGTTTATGGCATTCTGGAGGATGGTTTTCCTATTTTCTGATTCTGCATTATTGCATATTGCAGAATTCTTCTTTCGGTTCCAGTGGGGCTGGAGATTGGGAAACAGGGAGCATTGCAGAGAGGCTGTGTATAAATATTGTCAAAGAAAACATACAATGATAATTAAAATGTTCAGGAAAAAGGCCTGAAAAGCACAGAGTTCATCTAATAGTTCCCTGAAAAATATTTTGTTGATGCATAAAATGAGAACATTTATTAGTATAATAAATGTCTCTTGAATTACATATGCTGTAAGAAAATGAAACCCTTTGGGTTATGAATCTTGGATTTAAAGAGGCAGTCATCAAATATTTAAGATGAAAATGCAGTAACACATGCTAGCTGTCATGTGTAAGTTTGGTGAATGTTATGACAAGGTTTTTAAAACATTCATAGTCAGAGTATTTTTATAGAAATGTTCATTAATTCAAATAGACATTCGGATCTGGCAACCTGCATTACAATAGAGAGTTCTGGGTGCATGAAAAATCTCTGCAAAGCCACGAAAATACGGGTGAAATATATAGCAATCATGTTTAAATTATACATTATAAGGCATACCTATCCATATGTTGACATATTATGCATTAGATTTAGTGCATAAATCAGGTTGTTATAATTCTGATGTCACCAAAAGGCACAAAATATGACAAACAAGACTAGGCATGTAGATATTATCATGCTCAATAATTCAGTGAGCATTTGTTTTATGTAAATTAACTCCTGTTAATAAAAATTACAGTCATTTATTAAACCAATTCCATGTGATAATTAAAAAAACCGTCCTTTTTCTGGAAAATCATTAAAAAAATGTGAATTTGTCGAATATCTTTATAAACAAGATCTTACCGTCAGATTAGTTCTGGAAATGAAAGCGTTATTGATTTCTATAATATTTTCATAGTGCTGTTACATTGCAGTGCTGAAACTGCTAATCTCATTTCTGTGGAGAACTCTATGCATTTAAAGCAGTGCTTGAACTCTCACATGCAGCATAGAAACAATATCATTTGCTACGGGCTGCTATTGTTGAATTTGCAGAAAAAAGTATCTTGCCAAAGACGGGGAATAAAAGAGGGAGATGCTTTTAACATAAGGAACACAGCTATCTATTAGCTCCTGCTAATGGCTAACAGTGTTGCAGCAGGGTTTTTTCAATACGTTCACCCACATTGGGCGGTAATATACTAAAATATTAATTTGGTTTTGATCAAAATAATGTATACTTGAAATTTATACCCACTTGGGAAAAGTGGAGAGCTGTGTTCTTACCAAACCCTGGCAATGTCCGTGATTATGACCAGTCTCTATTAGACAATGCAAAATACCGCCTGACTTAGCGTCTACTTTCCCATTACAAATGAGACAGAAAGTGAGAGGTTGGAAGCTTGGTGTTGCCTGCTTCTAATTCCACAATTGGATTCATGGGATTTTTTTCTTCTCTTTTTTCCCTTTTCAATAATTTGTAGGTGCAGGCTTTCTTAGAGGCAGTTTGCTGATCTTACCAGACCCACAAAAGGCGGAAGGGAACACGTGCATGAGAACGGACTCGAGGCAAGGTCTGCTTCCTGCTAAGAAAATTACTCAGAGCTGACAACATTTGCCTAAGTGCCACTAATCGAGTCAGTGAGCCAAACCACGGAGAACCTGTGGACGTCTTGATAAGACACAGTACACAGGGAAGGTGAAACTCTTGAACCTAACCTGTTTCCACCCTCCATCACTAGGCTCAGAAAGACTCTTGGCAGGAAAGAAAAAGTTTTGAATGGTGCATAGGGAGTTAAAACCCAGAAACTGAAAACACACAGCCGGAGAAATGCCAAATATCTCATCCGTCTTGCAGCCAGTGGCAACTGATTTAGAAAAGTGGAGCTATATTTCACGATCAGAAAACCATAGGCTAGGTGAGTAGCATTCTGTCACAACTCCAGCGGGAATGCATGGCTAAAACAGAGAAATCCCTCCGGTAGTCAAACGTGCAAGGTCACACCTGTTCTTCACCTAAAATTAAGAGAAATTTGTAGCAGAATTTAAAAGAATAAATTAAAAATTCACCAGAAAAAGCCAACCTTCACCACCAAAGCAGAACCTTCAGAAATGAACCCTTTTTTAATGTTCTAGAACCTCAAGATTTTTACCTTTTGTCCCAGTTTCCAAGCTCTTTTGCTTACTGAAGATGTTGGACATTTACACTGGCTACTCTGGGCTTCCAAGCGAGTCCTGAAGATCTGCAGATATTCCAATTTCTTGAATCAGTGTGTTTTGGGGCATTTCTCCTGACTTCAAACCTTGTCTTCCCAAGATATTTATACAGCCCTAATTGATGTGATGTGGATTAAAAACTGGCTTTCCAAACACTGTGGTAAAGCATTATTTAAATTCGTGTTGAATTTCCACCATTCAGCTTCCAACTGAAGAAACAGGTATTGTGAAATCTACGTATTTAATGAACAGTACAATGTTAGCACACGTGTTAGTGACATTTTGCATTTCGATTCTACTCCACTTCATACGAAGTATTAGAATCAGATGAACTGTAATACTAAGAGAAGATGAAAGTCACTGAACACTCTTGTTTTCCTCTTTATACGGACAACTTGGGTAAGAAATGTAGGTGTCAGTGTTACACTGAAAATGTAGTGATAATAAGTAGAGAAGATAGAAGTGATTTTTCTTTTTCTTCTTGAGCACTGAATAATTTTGAACAATATATGAAGGGGAAGCCTTGTGTATTGGAAGGAGATGTTCACTTTGTACCAAACATTGTTGGCAGCAGTGTGATGCATTATAGATTCTTCTTGGTAGAGAGGGCTGATGGACTTAATGATCCCAAGGGTTTTTTCCAACCTGCCTGATTCTATGATTCTATATAGTTCAAGCTTTTTGCCTTTGGAAGCAATCTAAAATACAACTGAGAATATTAAGAATTGTATCTGCTCCTAAAGAAAGAGATTCTCAACCTTTCAAGTGTATGGAAATAATCTGGCTCTAGTTTATTTTTAGGATTTCTTATCGTTCACGGTTAGACTGCCAATGTATTTACTGGTGGAGGCTGTGATCTTTTTATCACAGAATCACTGAATTATTAAGGCTGGAAAAGACCTCTGAGATCATCAAGTCCAGCCTATGACCTGACATCTTCACTAATAAGCTAAACCAGGGCACTAAGTGCCAGGTTCAGTCTTTTCTTAAACACTTCCAGGGATGGGGACTCCCCCACTGCCCTGGGCAGTCCATTCCAATGTCTAACCACTCTTTCCATGGGGAAGGGCTTCCTAACATCCAACCTAATGCTCCCCTGGTAGCTTCAGGCTCTGCCCACTCATTCTGGCATTAGTTGTCTGGGAGAAGAGTTCGACCCCTATCTGACTACAATCATCCTTCAGGTACTTGTAGAGAGGGAGAAGGTTCCTCCCGAGTCTCCTCTTCTCCAGGCTAAACATCCCCAGCTCCTTCAGTCTCTCTTCATAAGGCTTTCCCTCCAGTCTCTTCCTTGTTGCTCCTGTGCATCTGCTGCACCCTCTCAATCTCTTTCTTGAAGTGAGGGGCCCAGAACTGCCCCCAGTACTTGAGGTGAAGCCTCACCAGTGCCGAGTTGTAAACGCTCTTGAATACTTTGGGGTGGTAAGTAACAAGCAGCAATTAGGAGTATGTGCTCCATATAAGTTACCAACCCCATGTAGAGAGGTTTTTTTTCTCAGTAAGACTGTTTTTGAAAATGAATACTTCAGTAGGTACAAATTCCATGTGCTGGTGGAAAAGAAACAAAACACAGCAACACACAGAATAACCTCTGCTCAGCAGGAGAGAATATAAACACAGTCAAGGCAGGCAATAAATGTAAAAATGTAAGTGAACCAAAATAGCATTTTAAACTGGAGAGAAATCCTTACTTCTTCCCCTTATAGCTCTATAGCCAGAACTCATAGGACCAAGGGAAGGGAAAGAAGAAACAGCTTCAAACTGCACCAGGGGAGGGTTAGACTGGACATTAGGAAACATTTTTTTCACAGAAAGAGTCATCAAACACTGGGATGGGCTGCCCAGGGAGGGGGTTGAGTCACCATCTCTGGGGGTGTTTAAAGGTTGTTTAGATGTGGTGCTGGGGGATATGGTTTAGAGGTGACTTTGGAGAGTAGATATGATGGTTGGACTTCATGATCCCAAGGGTCTTTTCCAACCTGAATGATTCTATGATTCGAAGTATCTTGGCACAGAGAGGCTCAAGAGTACCCTATTACAAGTGCTACAGTTACGGCAGAGCTCCAGTCACTGGAGTTACATACACAGCCCTGAACACGGGAAGGAGCCATTTAATAGTAATATATTGAAAGTAAGGCAGTATCACCTGCATTTAGGGGAAAACTTGAGTGTAGTAATGTCCTCAATAATTCAAGGTGTTTCCATAAGTGATTAAGTAAAACTTTTGGGAAGTAATATTTTTTTGAAGACATTTTCTTTCTCTCCTGTCTCTTTGTGATCTATGTGTTTTCCTCTGATGTAAATTTCCTGGCCGCAGATCTGCTGAACTGGCCGTGCTGGTTCATGTTAATAGTGAAACTTCATCAGCTTCCAAAGATTTGACAAAGACTTCTGGAGAAAGCTTTAAGCCCTTTATAAATACATTTAGTGTAGAAATGTTGTGTTCCATAACAGCATTTAATACACACAATGAAGGTGTTTCAGTGTGAAGGGTACTGTTATTTTCATTAAGAGGAACACACTTCTTTGGGTTTTTTAAAGAAAAAATAATGACCCGGATGTAGTTTCTTATTCCTCTTCCCTGACAAACTGCAGGTGACTGTTCATAACGTGACGGTGTTGCATTATGAATTAGCTACAAAGGCTGTTGCACGGTGAGCTCTCATGTAATCTTGGTGGACTTCTTGAAGTCCAACCATATCAGCCCTGTGACACCAACACTGCTGATAAGCTTCTGTTTAAGTGCTAGAGGTAACCAATTATCAGAAAGAAAAGCCATTTCCAAATACAGACAGACGCAAACATTGAATTCTGCCCAAATTAATGTTATAAATAGCAAGAATTTGGTGATTCCTAAGGCTACAAGCACTGATTGAGGTGTTGTTTTCACTTAGTATAGACATGAATAGTATATTCATTTATACTGATGACCTATATGGGAAGTATTAACTGGATGCAGTTAAAATGCCTAAAGGATTAAGCTTCTGAAATATTTTTACCAGAAAAAGCTTGACTATAAGTAAAATACCAGCTGTCTTTGCAAGAAATTATTTAAGTAAATAAATTAGTTTGATGAAAGATTTGTTAGGTTGAGAAAACAAAAACCTAGAAAAATACTAAAATCATACAAAAGGGCCAGAAGCAAATTCTGATCAACTACAGTCTGACCTCAGTGGCAGGCAAGGAACAAGAGGTCTTGAGTGCCATCGTGCAGCACGTACAGGACAACCAGGTGATCCCCAGCATGGGTTTCTGAAAGGCAGAACCTGCTGGGCTGACCAGATCCCTCTCTATGGCAAGGTGATCCATGAGAGAAGGGATGTTGATGTTTACCTAGACTATAATAAAGGATTTCATGAAGGATTCTCCTGGAGAAACTGGCTGCTCATGGCTTGGATAGGCATACTTTCCACTGGATAAAAGTGTGGCTGGGTGGCTGAGCCCAGAGAGTGGTGGCGAATAGATTTAAATCCAGATGGAGGGCTGTTCACAAACTGTTCCCTGTTTTCATTGATCAGGGATCTGGATGAGGTAACTGAGCACACTCCCAGTAAGTTTGCAGATGACAGTTACCTAGGTGGAAATGATGTTCTGCTTGAGGGGATGGAGATTCCAGGGAGGAATACGGACAGGCTGGATCAAGGCAAACTGCTTGAGCTTCAAGAAGGCCAAGTGCTGTCCCCTACACTGTGGTCAAAACAGCCCCATGCAGTGCTACTACCTTGGGAAAGAATGGCTGGAAAACTGCACATCAGGAAAGGACCTGGGGATATTGCTCCTTAGCTAGGGAAATTTGAGCCAGCAGTGTGCTCAGGTGGCCAAGAAGGCCAAGAGCAGCCTGGCTTGTCTTAGAAACAGTGTGGGCTAGCAGGAGTAGGTAAGTGATCACCCCCTGTACTCAGCACTGGTGAGGCCACTCCTCAGATACTGTGTTCAGTTTTGGGTCCCTCATTGTGAGAAGGATGTGGGAGTGCATCCAGAGAATAGCAACAAAGGTGGTGAAGGGTCTAGAGCACAAGAGGAGCAGCTGAGGGATTGAGGTTGTTTAGTCTGGAGAAAGGGAGGCTGAGGGGAGACATTATCCCTCTAAAACTACTTGAAAGGAGGTACTGGTGAGTTTGGGGTTGGTCTTCTTCCACAAGTAACAAACAAACTATAGGACAAGAGGAAATAGCCTGAAGTTGTTCCACTGGAAGTTTAGGCTGGATATTAGGAAAAAATTATTCACCGAAGGTTTGTAAAACACTAGGACAGGCTGCCCAGGGAGGTGGTTGAGTCTCCACCCCGGAGGTATTTAAAAGATGTGTAGATGTGGTGGTGAGGTCTGTGATTTAGTGATGGCTTGGCAGTGCTGCATTAAGGATTGGACTTGATGATCTGAATGATCTTTCCAAACAAAACAATACTGTGATTCTATGGTTTTACAGCAGACTCTGTTATATATGCATAGCGTAGGAAAGTTTTGTTTTATTAGCAAAGATTTAATAGGCAGATGAAGGAGCCTGTGTCCTTCCAACTCTCCTTTGTTAGCACAACCTGGTCACATGCCGTAATAACAGTAATACGATGCACAGCATCCCTCTACTGAAATTCCTAGCTACACAAGCTGGATCAGGTGATGAATAAGCTACATACAAGTACCTAATTCCACGCAGCTCTCTGTAGTTGTCTTTGCTCAGATATTTTCTATGAGATGAAAGCATAATTTGTTTTATAAAATTTACAGAAAACTAATCTCCAGCTGGAAGTGGTTTGAAGCCATACATTTAGAAAAAGTCGTAGATTGTAAATTAGTAGTAGGGAAGGGGCTTCTCTGTCAAGCATGGATGCCTATTAGACCTGGGAAAAAGAACTAAATCGTAACCTGAAGGAAACAGGGCTTCAGATAGACCCTTGAATGGCTGCAATATATTATAGTCCCACTCAGGTAGCTTTCCCAATGTCACTTCCTATGTAGTTTGATTCCCTTCTTTGTCCAAACTTTCCAACCTCATCGCAAATGTCAGTTTTCCTCTGAATTCCTCCTGAATCTCCGTGTTTACATATCTGTCAGTGAGGCTGAGTGCCACTTGTTTTTCCAGCCTTGTCTTCCATCTCTTGTTTTATGAGCACTTACTTTGCACCCCAGGTGACCTTGATTTTCATCACATTATTTCCACACCACATGCTTTGGTTGCCCTTAGTGCTCACCTTTATATTCACATTCACAACTTCTCTTGTATTCATTCATGAAAATGAGGAAAAGCAGTTGGTGAAAAGTTCATCAAAAGCAAAGATCAAAATCCCCGGTGTGTGGCGGAATTGAACTTTGAAAGCTTTTCTTTCTGTTGACATATTTATTTAGTCTGCCTCATTGTGAGCTTTTTTCTGTGCTTGTGGACTTGGTCCTTGCCTGCTAAAAAAGAAATGATTTCTGTTTTAACACAAAAGTACTGAAGTCTTCATGTTTGCGTCTTACTCTTTTGACTTCTGCCATTTCTCCGTAGGATTTGTGCTATACTGATAGCTGACTGTTGTTTGTTCTTTCACATCTTTTCTAGCTTTTAAACAGATTTTTTCTGGTTCAATCAGTAATGGCTCAAACATTCTGTGGGCATATTTACTTACAAATATTGAACCCAAAATGGCCCTATTTATAGAATCACAGAATGTGCTGGTTGGAAGGGACCTCCAACCTCCAACTGCAACCCCACTACAACAAACAGGGACATCTCTCATTAGAACAGATTGCTCAGAGCCCCTACAGCCTGACCTTGAGTGGCTCCAGAGATGGGGCCTCCACCACCTCTCTGGGCAACGCCTTTCATATTAAAGACCTTTTTCCTCATGTCCAGCAAAAATCTCGAATAAAACCATGGTCTCTCTTCCTATTCTTACTTCATGTCAAGTTAGTTAAGCTGGTTTGTATTTTGAGATTCACTCCTATTTTAGCAGCAAAATACAGAAAACAAAAATGTATTAATTAACAGTAGAGGCTGAACTGGCTCCTACATTTCATATTTATTTCAGTCTGCCTGTCTGTACGTACAAGAAAGTGTAGACTTTCACACACCTGGATTTACATTTGATCCTTTGAATCCATGTTCTTTTCTCTTGGAAAAAGTTTATTTGAATGACATTGCCGGCATAGTGTCCTGAAGCAGTTGAGGTGTGATTCGAGGTCTCTTCCAATCCCTAACGATTCTATGATTCTATGACTCTATGATTACCACCAGTGACACGCTTTCTGCACTCCCGTACACAAAACGACTTTTAGCCTAGGAAACATTTGTGAGACTGCTCCTAACAAAATCAAAGTAATCAATTGTTTTATACTAGTCCAGTTTTCAGCTTCATTTCTTTCTTCAAGTCAGCCAAAGTATATTTCTGCATTACCAGAAGATGCCATTTTATTTTACATCTCAAACTATCTTTGTCCCCAGATGATGTTGTGAAATGAATTGCATTCACACAGCGGCTTCTCAAGCACTGCTTCATTTAACAGCAGCATATAAGTATTCAACTCCCAATCCCTGGAGTTCTGTCTTTGCTAAGAAGCATCAGACTTCAACTAGAAAGGTATTTTGGAGAATTCAGGTTTTCTGAGCTAATTAACTTACGGTGTGGAGTATACAATGCTTTGTTTCTTTGTTTTAAACAAGACAACCAAGAAACCTAGAGAAAGCAGAAGATGATCAGCATCTGAGATAAGAATGAAAAAAGAAGTCCAGAGTTACTCTGAAACTGTGGTTAATTTCAAATGGAGCAAGAATGCCTGCCTTTATCCTTTTGTCTTCAAGCTTTCTAGCAGGTTTAATTGCACTTAGTCTTTTACAGTATGCAAACTAGAAGAGGAATAGAAACTATTGATGCCAAGCTCTGTGAAATCTCCATTTGAGGACTTCAAACTGATAGGCTACGAAGTAAATTTTCAGAAAAGCAGCCTATAAATTACTGATTTTATCCAAGTGCTTTCCAGGTGTTTGTGGATACTCTTACCCAAGAGCCGTGCCATCGAGAAAATATTTCAGCTATTTATCGATAAGGTAGAAAAGTGTAAAAGGATGAATTATTTGCTTAAGAAAACCAAGCTGTGACAGAAGAGAACTCTGCCTTAAGAGGGCTGCTGTTTCCTCCTGGAGTTGGCTGGATTTGTAGTAACGGGTACCTAGGTGATTTTGCTAACTTGTCTTGTTCTGCTTTCTGAAAACTCCTCATTTTGTTCTCACTCCCCGTCCTGAGAGGACTCAAGGAAAAATGTAAGTACGCTAACTGAAGCAGTTAATTCACCAGTCAGAGACTGGAGTTGTATTCTCAGTTTGTTCTCAGTAGAAAATAGCTGATAACGAGGTGAAGACAGTTTGAAAGAAGACCTTCACTGATTCAAGAAAACAGGCTTCGTTGAAAACTCAAACATAATGACAGTAATTAATTTTTAAGACTTTTGAGATGACACTAAGGACATGCTTTTCCATCACCTTTCCAGTGCTGGTGCTCCTATGTTCAGTAGCTCTGATCTGTTTGTATTCCGTTCTTATTGCTGATGAGATTCAATATTTTTGGCTAAGTTAAAGTCTAATATGTGATTTTGGATTGGAGGCTTATGTTACGAACAAGACTTGCATGTGCTGAGCTATGGACCTGCATTTGTTGCACCTGAATAGTCAGCATGGCCATCATGATTGACAGCCTGATTGTCTTCTGTGTTGGAATGATTGGTTATATGGGACAGAGAGAGCCTGTAATGTAATATAACTCAACTTTAGCAAGACTTTTCACATCCTTTTCAACTGTATTTTTATTTATAAGCTGAGATGTGTGTGTTGGTAGATGGGTTGAAAAATGAGCAGGCATTTGGACTCAGAGGATAGTAATTAATGGCTTAGCTTTCAGATGACAACTAGTCAATACAGCAGCCTCTCTTATTCAGTTATTTTCATCAATGATCAGGATGACGAGATAGAACAGACCCTCAGCAAATTTGCACATGAGGCCAAATTGGGAAGGGAAGGTTAAGTGACATACTGAACAGAAAAGCGTTGAGGAGCTTAGGGGCTGTACCAACAGAAGCCTAAAAAAGTTTTAAGTTAGTTCTTATTCCTGTGCTTCACACAGAATAACCAAGTGCATCAGTACAGCCTGGCAAGAGCTCTGCTGAAAGAAGAGGTTACAGTGGGTTACAAGCTGAGTATGAATGGAATGTTAACACAAATAAGACAAGCTGTACTACATTGGAAGAGGTGTAAATAGTATCGAAAAAGGAGTTGTTATTCCTTTATACTTCACACTGAGCAGTCTGTTACTGGAGTATTATGTTGATACCAGCTTTACTAGTAAGAATGGTGCTGAAAAACTAGAAAGGGTCGAAAAGAGGGCTGACTGGAGAACTGGAGCACTTGCTCTTCCATAAGAAAAGGAAAAAGCTGCAGGTTTCAGCTTCGTCATGGACATCAGAAAGTGCTTTGCTAGGAGGGTCAAGCATCACTGCAGTAGTTCATGAAGATGGGTGATGGAATCTCACTCGTGCGGGTTTTTGAAACAGCAAGAGTAAGCCAAAGCTGACATAATTTAGTGTTTGTTGTAAAGCTACACTGAGTGAGATGTTCAACTAGGCAACCTTTACACCTCTCTTGTGATCAGCATTTCAGTGATTCTGTGCCTTGTACCACTGGATACTTGCATACTTCAGTTGTCCTTGTACTCCAGAGTGGGTAAAAAAGTGCAGTCAGGGACTGTGACCACTGTGTGTATTACACATGTAGATGTGACAGTAGAGGAGTTCAATGATTAATTAAATATTGCCTTTTCCTCCCGTGAGTATCGGAAGATCCACACATGGTGACAAAAAAAAAAGCTTTGCTGTCATAATCTCCAACCAGTAGCAAGCAACATGTTTCGTTATCACCATTCCCTAGGATTTCTAATAGTGTTTGTATGAATTAAAACCTGTTAATAGCAGAATGCTGTAATTGATTAGCTTCTATATGTTACAGCTCTCTTTAATTGTTTAAAAATGCCATTTGTCAGCTTCATGTTCTATTGACAATGTTATCAATTTATCTGATTTGGGCTTTGTCTTGTCTCTCGTACATAAAACTCCATATGCAGTTCAAATGGGAAATGACTCTATCGATTTCCTTAACTTGAGCCCAAATGCTAAAGATTTTTGGATAAGCTTTCTCATTACTTAAGCCAAAATCAATAAGACAGAGCATCTTTTAATGAAAGAGCAGTTTGAGCAATGTACTTCAGAAATGGGGTCCTGTTCATCCTTTGCTTTACAAATCGATCTCCTTGGTTCCTTAAGTGAGGTCCAATTGGTTGACATTGTGGTTTGTCTTTGTGTGTAAACTTGCAGCTTCAGAAAAGGGAAGATGAGCTACAGAGACAGCAGAAGGAAACACTTTCTCTGCGACAGAAAAAGGATGATCTTCTAATGGAGACACCACACTAGATGTTGTAAGTGTGTTCTCTAAAATTCTGGCTTTATATGGCCATTTTTAAACTGCATAATTTATGGAAAAAACAGTATGCTCCTCAGTCCTAACTCTTTGTCTGATATTATTCCTTTGTGTGTTGTTACTACACCATTTAAAAATATCTCATACTTAAATGTTGCACGTAGTTAATTCGGAATGATCTCCTTGGTTTATGATCTTTCTGCGTAAAATACTATCACAGACTGCAGTCCTATCAGTTTGCTTTTTCAACCTGTTGATTTGTTCTGGATTTATTTCAGCTGTAGCCTCAAGAAATTAGACTTAGTGGCTCCATACTAAGCTGTGTAAAATGAAATCTGAGATAAAAATTGGAGAGCTGAAGCTGAGGAGCTACAAATGAACTGGGTATATCCAGCTAGTTGCATGGGCAGGCCACTGCACTAGGGTACAGTGTTCAGGTACTGTACTAAGATATCATTAGCTGCCCTGTACTACATAAATTAAGCCTATTATGCCTTCACTTAATTAACTGTGAATGACCTATTGATGTATAGGCAGAGCAAGATAGAGACTACAGGCTGCAAGTACTAAATTTATAGGTTTTCAATTAGTTCTACTATTGACTGAGACTACTTAGAAAAGGAGTTTACTTCTATGTTTTGTAGCAGGTTTTTAAATTAGTAAGCTATTTGAAAATGTTCTGTTTGTATACTCTTGAATTATTTGAGAAATGATCCAGTGCAAACTGTTTATTCATCTAAAATCTGTATGTTTTGCCTCATGGCTGATTAGCACTTACACAATATTTGCCTTTGAAACGGCTGGTATGATTTAGAAATATTTGTTAATAATGTCCAAAGGATTAATAGGCTCCAAACTGTAGTCATAACAGTTCTAGAAATTATCTGTATTTGTTTGAAGGATTTTTTTTTAAAGAAATGCAAGAAAAATGTCCACAGAAATCAGATAATTTTATTATGAACTGAGTCTGTTAATTTCTTTCAAATATAGGTCCATGGACTGATTTTAGTTAGGTTTCATAAGAAGTGGAAGGTTTTACAGACTTAACTGCTTTACAGCATAGCAATTTACTGTGTTAAACAGTCCCAGTAATGTATTCACAGATTTTATTCAAATTGAAATGCAAACTTGGCTAATGTAGGGATTTTTATGGTGCTGCATTATGGAGTCAATTAGTATTTAATTACAAACTGACTTCTACTGTAGATATGCTTTGAAAAAAGCATGCAGTTAAAAAACAAGAGAGGGAAAAATATAGCTGTTAATTAATAATACTGCTGCAAGACCTGGAGAAATACAGTAACCTTAAAAATATTAGTATGTGATGAAAGAACTGTTACACTAGGCTGATGAATCTCTGCATTTCTCCTATTTTAAAAGACATTTATTTCATATGTAAAGAAGAGAATATAAATTCCTATTGATAAGAATGTCTATAAACATACCAAATTAAAAAGACCCTGACTATACATGATTGAGTCCCTGAACAAAGTTTATCTCCTATTCTTAAGTGTAAGTGTCTGGGGATAATGTACCTGCTCTACAAATTCACAGTATCACAGTAATGGTAAGGCTGGAAAAGACCTTAGAGATCATCCAGTCCAACCTAAACCCAACCAAGTAACCCTAACATCTAACATCTAGCTCATGCCACTCAGCACTTCATCCAGACTAACCTTGAACACCTCTGGAGTTTGGATGACTAGTCTGGATGAAGTGCCCAAGCTGCAGTTATGCCAGTTTAGGTTGAACATCAAGGAATACTTCGTTAGTGAAAAAGTCATCAGGCCTTGGAACAGGCTGCTCAGGGGGATGGTTGAATCACCATCCCTGGATGTGTTTCAAAGACATGTAGATACAATGCTCAAGCACATGGTTTAGTGGTGGGCTTGACACCATAGACTAACAGTTGGATTAAGTGCTCTCAAAGGTGTTTTTCAACCTAAATGATTTTGTGATTTCTATGAGCAAAGTTACTGTAAAATCTGCTTGTTAAAAGATGCCACAGTAAATGGAAGGATATACACAGTCTTATTTCCTGGGACTAGGTTGCTGTCTTTATTAATGTAATACTCTTTAAACTTCTAAAATAATGAAAAATCCTCTATACACATCAATTATAAAATATATCTGTATTTTTAAAGATTGTTTTTCAGCATATAAACTGCTAAGAATCCTTTTATTTGAGTTTTTCATCTTGATAAAGGTCTAAGATACTCGGTTACCTTAAACCATAGCCTTTATCTGAGGATTTATGGTCAAACCTGCCCTTTATAATTCAGCAATCATCTTGTTAAAATCTGTCCTGAGGTTTTCTTAGTCAGTACTGAAGACAACTACACTCTCTACAGATGCAGACACTTTTCCTCCAACGTTGTCCCAAAACCTTCAGTATATGCTTGTGACACTTGCGACACAAAATGCATTGTGGTAAATTGATGTTAAGTCCTTGACTGGAGTCAGACCATAGTGACAGCCCCAACATCTCATGCTCCGCTTCTGTCTAGCTGCTTTGACTAAGACTGGCTAACAAAACCAAGTCTCTTTTTTGTCCCTCTTACTGATGTGCATTAGCATGTTCTCCTACATGGGAATTTCCATCGTTTTTTCTGGACTTGTTACTGACTAACTGTTTGTGTTACTGGTTAATGGTTGCTGGTTCTACCGGTCACAGTGTTTGTCTCAGTGTTCTATCAATATTCTCCACCGTTTTACTTATATGTAACTCTTGTACCTCACAGCTTCCTCTCTTAGCCCTTCTCTCTCCCTTTATATGCCCCTGTTAACATTTCCCCACACCTTTTCCTATTTTTATCTCTTCTGTTTTCATTGCCATCTCTAATTATCTGTCGCATTTTTTAAGCCTTCATATCTGCCACTTGGATCTGTTTCTGCAGATCTTAGTCTGTGCACTCGTCATAGACAGGATCACACAGAATCACAGAATGCTAGGGGTCAGAATGGATCATCCACTCCAATCCCCTCAAAGCAGGATGGTCAGAAATGACACTTTTCTGCTACACTGTTTTTCTCTCCCTTTTTAGTTTTAATCCATTTTAAGCAGTCCGTTCACCTTACCCACCTTATTTCTTTTCTCTGTCAGTACAGACTTGTATCCACCCACTCACAGTTTTAAGTTTACTGTTTACTTCCTCAACTTGTTTTCCCAGTTACCCAAGAAAGCTCTCCAAAAAGAGACTGTCATCTCTTTTCTCCTTATTAATTTATTAAAATGTATTTATTTATGAAATTTATTGAAATTTATTTGTCTGCTCCTTCATTGGCTGTCTTCACATTCCCTTCCTTTACAATCCTGAACATTACTGTGTTCTTCTTGGGTAAATCTTGTCTTACACTTCTCCCTGTTAGTTCACCTTAGGGTGATCCTTTAAATAAATTGACCAGTCAATGATTACTCAATTTTGCATAAGCAGAAGAAAGCTGATGAATCATTCTTCCCTCTCCTTGTCTCCCTGACAAAAATCCATACCCTTGCGTAGTGTGTGACCACCAAGTTTTACCGCTTCCATATTCATGGTGTCATTTTTTAATTAGTGTTCGGTTCTCTCTTCTTCCTGTTTATCACATTCAATTACAATTTACTTCAAGGTGCATTACAAGCTAATTAGGTCAGGAATCGTGCAGCTTCAGGGGCTGCACCTTTATTTACAAATGGAGCAATAGTAGGGTCTGATTTTAGCATGCTCATTCTGTCTGTGCTCAGGAATGGTTTAGGAGTTGGTATAGCCATGGGCTCATTGCCAGTGGGCAATCTCATGATTAATATCATGGATACTGGCTGATTCCTCAATGGCAAAGAGCAGTTCCTGCCATGCTTCGTTTGCTGGCATGGATGTAATCTGTCTTAATCCTGACTGACTTTTCATCGCTGCCTTGCACAAGAAATTAGTGGTGTCACAACTGCAACAGTTTAAGCTGAGAAAAGATGGAACTGACTTCACAGAGTCACAGAATCACAGAATGTTAGGGGTTAGGAAGGACCTGGAAAGATCACCCAGTCCAATCCCCCTGCCAGAGCAGGATCCCCTAGATCAAGTCACACACAGGAGCATGTCCAGGTGGGTTTTAAATGTCTCCAGAGAAGGAGACTCCACAACGCCCCTTTTCCAGTGCTCTGTCACCCTCACAGGGAAGAAGTTTCTTCTCTTATTTATATGGAAACTCCTCTGTTCCAGCTTACAACCATCGACCCTTGTCCTACCATTGGATGGCTCCTTCCTCCTGACATCAGCCCCTTCCATATTTATAGACATTAATAAGGTCCCCCCTCAGTCTCTTTTTTCCAAGCTAAAGAGACCCAGCTTCCTCAGCCTTTCCACTCCCTTCATCACCTTTGTGGCTGTGGGCTGGACTCAAGCACTTCTGTGTCCTTGATCTGAGGGGCCCAGGACTGGACACAATATTCCAGATGTTGTGTCACCAGGGCACCTCTCTTGATCTGCTAACCACAGCTCTTCTAATCCATCCAGTTTGGAACATGAGTTTCATAAGCTGCGAATAGGTCCGAGTGTGACACTAAATGGTTAACAGTTTCCTGTTTGGTTGGCACACTCCGTAGTGCACATGTGTCAGAGAATGAGATGTAATTATTTCTGACTAGATATTTTCATGCCTGTCAGAATTGAAACTAAGGTCATCTGAAATCTGTAGTTGTACTTGAACAGTATTTCAGCATTACAGGCAGTGGGAGGTGTAGACATTCATACTGAATGACAAACATTTCATCCCCTCTTTCTGAACGAACTTTTACAGCTCTGTTCTAGGTTGTAGTTCTTGGACTGCAGTTTTCTCCAAGAGGCACACTAGAGAAACTCAGCTTTGCAGGTTACATGTCATTACATCTGATGTCTGTTCCTGAATGTTGGTGGCAGTCAGGCAAGTGTTAAGGAAATAGGACAAAGAAAAAATTCTCACTGCTAAATGTGACAACAGAGACTATGCTTTTTACTTTAATACTCTCTTCTTCAGTTGTCTCTCCTTCTATTTTGTTTTCTCCCTATGTGTTGCCTTGTGCATTACCCTTTAATCACCTTGTTCTCTCTGAAAGTCTTCCTCTGTAACTTTTTGTAGCTGCTCTCAGACCAGTTTGACTCTGAAGCAAAACATTGTCAACACATCCAAGGTTTCACGATGGTGGAGTTCAGGTTCAAGAATTAGCAGGGCAATGAGTAGGATAACAACCTTGGACTTCAAGAGAGCTAACTTTGACCTCCTTGAAGACATACTTGGAGTAATCCCATATGTTAGGGCTCTAGAAGGTAGGAGGACCAAAGAGAACAAGTAAATATTCAAGCACCACTTGCTCCAAGCTCAAACTTGGTGCATCCCTATGAGTAAAAAATGAAGTAGAGGAAGCAAGTGACCTGGTGGTGGAGAGGATACAGAGAAGTCAGAGTTACTGAATGCCTTATTTACTTCAGTCTTTACTGCTAAGTCTGGCCCTGAAGAATGCCAATCCCAACAGGTAAAATCAAATGTTTGGAGGAAGGAGGCCTTTATCTTGGTCACAGAGGATCATTAGAGATAACGTTTTGCTAACTGTACACCCACAAATCCTTGGGTGCTGAGGAGGTGTACCCATGAGCATTGGGGGAGTTGGCTGATGATATTGCTGAGCCAATCTGCAGGACTTTTAAAAGGTCGTGGAGAAAGGAGAGAGAGCAATGAGAAGCCTTATCATACGGAACCTGATCTCGAAGATGACAGGGAGCAGAACGAACATTGGAACATGCTGCACAGGGAGGTTGTAGAGTCACCTTTCCTGTAAATATTTAAAGGAAATGTGGCTTTGGTGCCAAGGAAGATGCTTTAGCGGTGACTTGGCAGTGCTTGCTGACTGGACTTGATGACCTTAAAGGTATTTTCCTTTCAAAATTATTCTATGACTGGAGAAAAGGCAGTGTCTCTCCCATCTTCTCGAAGGGCAAGAAGAGGATGAAGGAAACTACAAGCCAGTCAGCTTCACCCCCATCCCTAAAAACGTGATGGAACAGCTCATTCTGAAGGTCGTGTCTAAGCAAGTGGTGGAGAAGGTTATGGGAATGCTGTTCATCAATTGGAAATCGTGTTTGACCAGTATGACATCTTCCTGTGGTGGCACAGCTGGCTGGGTAGATGAGGGGAGAACACTGGATGCTGTCTATGCCAATTTGAGGAAGGCTTTGCACACATCCTTGTAGGTAAGCTCAGATTTTAAGGTATCAAAGGCATTTACATTTATAGTAATAATACTGTATTAACTGTCAATTTCCAGAAGGAATCACAGAACAATGGAGATCAGGGTGAACTGTGAACACAAGGATTGTAACAAACATTTTAAATCTTCATCAATAGTCAATGTAGATTAGCGAGAAACAACGATTCTTTTACACTGTTTTAACTAATGAGTTCCAGAAAAATGTCATCACCCTAGGCATTGCCCATATCCATCTTTCCTGTCTGCATGTGGCTTGGGTTGGGATCTCATGTATAACACTGTTCCAATGTCCTACAAAATGGAATTATGATGAGGACTGTAATATTCATCAAATTACTTCTCACCTATATTTTTAGCACAATATTTGTTTTACGTGTGATTGAGGACATTGCAAATACAGGGCTGGTGGGGCTTTTTTTCAGTAGAGATTATGAAAAAGCAAGCAGGTAACTGAAGCAGCTGAAAGTCTGTGGCAGCTCATCAGTTTAATCAAGGGAAGTCTACTGCACAGGCTGCAAATGTATGTCAGAAACAAAGATGTCAAGGACTGTACAACTCTGCAGACAATGTTTTCCTTTTCCTTTGTCCTGAGAAAATTTAATGTTGTCAAGGTCCGCTCTGAGCACCTAGGACAGCACGATCATCATTTGCCACACAAACATTCACATCTCCTCGATGTGCAAGGCACCTTAGTTTCAGTATTCTTTTTCCTGAATAATCTTGTTTGAAATATATTCTTGTGGAAGTATTCTGGACATTTAGCAATTTGAGAATAAAGGGCTTGGCAAGGGTAGTTTATTTCTATACCACTACCACTGGGTAGCAACAACCTGTGTTCTATTTTCACTAGGGAAAAAGAGAAGAAGAAAAACAGAACCTGTTTCCAAGCTCTGCAAAAACAGCAAATCATAGAATCATAGAATCATTAGGGATTTGAAGGGACCTCGAAAGGTGATCCATCCACAGCAGGATCACCTAGACCAAGTTGTCCAGGTGGGTTTTGAAATTCTCCAGTGAAAGAGACTCCCACCCTCCCTGAGCAGCCTTTTCCAATGCTCCATTACGCTCACTGGGAGGAAGTTCCTTCTGATATTTATATGGAACTTCCTCTGTTCCAGCTTGCACCCACTGTCC
>VZRI01001455.1:58751-162870 GCA_013397515.1 Upupa epops
TTCTTGGCCACAGGGGCACCCTGCTGGCTCATAGTCATCCTGCTGTCCACTAGGACCCCCAGGCTGTTGTCAGCTGCCTGTAGAAGACCTCATTCTCCTCTGGTGGCCTGTAGTAAGCACCCATCTAGTAGTTTCCTAGATGTTGTTTTCAGAAGACTGTAATAAAACTAGGTTTCCAAGTATATATTAGCTACGTACAGCTTGATTATATAAAATGCTGCTTAAGATTGTGCATAAATTATCTCTTGAAGATAAATTATCCTTTGAAGCTAGTAGCTAAAGAGTGTTTAGGTGCTCTGTTTAATAGTTCATCACATCAGCATCTTCCCATGAGAATCTCCTGAGACAAATACTGTTAAACTATTGCAACTCTGCACTGCATATTCTGCTTTGTAACTTAGAGCTCCTACTAGAGATATGGTAGTTGTTCTCTACTACCATCCCATATCAATATCAGAAGGGACCGCTTTGCAGTGAGGGTAACACAGCATCGCAACAGGCTGCCCAGGGGGGTTGTGGAGTCTCCTTCTCTGGAGATATTCCAGACCTGCCTGGATAAGTTCCTGTGCCACTTGGTCTAGGTGATCCTGCTGTGGCAGGGGGACTGAACTAGATGACCCTTTGACATCCCTTCCGATCCCTATGATTCCATGATTCTCTTAAGGAAAATGTGAAAGTAATTTTCTTTAAGAGAATGCGAACAGACATTACTGTTAAAAAACCAAACTGTTTTGTTGTGTGAACACTGTTCTGGTTAGATCTTCCGGGGTCTTCCAGGGCATTCAAAACATGAATAAACTATAGTAAAGAAAAAAATGTAAGTTTTATCAAGAAAGAAGAAGAGCAGTTAGAAAAAGGTAATGAAACAAAAACCCAGTAGTGCTGTCTGAAGATTGGAGGTGGTTAACTTGAGGTAGGCTGCAGAACAGAGGATTCTCTGAGAAACTGAAACCAGAACAAATCTCCCCCTCCTCTTTTCCCACCCCTTAATGACGAAGGGAGAAAATAAAAAAGAAAAGAAAAAAAAAAAGAAAATGGGTCTGGGGAGAAACTTATCCCAGGACTGAATCAGGAGAAAAGGAAAGATGAAGAAAAAATGCAGGGGAGAAGAGAAGGAGTTACAAGGGGAAGGATGAAAAGGGGTATCCTTTCCACCGTGTCCACATGATGTGGGGAAGTAGCAACCAGCAGCAATCCCAGACACTGGCTCAGGCGAGGGAGAGGAAAGTCAGCCATCGCACATGCTGTTTGGGAAGGGGTGTTATTTGTTCTCAAGTTGGTCATCTGACAGAATCTGGCTGGTCCTCCAAGCTGTTATGTCATGTCAGGGGCCAGTCCTGGCATATCCTGTTGACACCGTAAGCCAATATCTGATTGGCTTCCCAAGCCATTATGTCAGGGGTTAGGGGTCAGAGATTAACCCACGAGAAAACACTGAAATAAGAAATAATTAGTGGAGTTCATGACAGATCAGCAAATGATAGAGGCTTGGTTAACCAGGCTAATGGCAAAGACAAACTTCAAAATACCATGTTGGTTTTTCCTGTAGTGAATTTAATCCAGACACGTGGCCTGGGTAGGGCAGTTGATTTTGAAATATTATTTTACTACCAGAATATTTATCTTTTTGCTATTTGCATTCATTGTCACTTTTAATATCTTTGCTGATTTTTGAAAGATTTGGTGCTGCTAATGCCACCTGTTCTTTCAACAAGCGGAATCTGTCCTATTGGGTGGAATTTATAGTAAATTCACTGTAGCACAAATAAAACCGTGAGAAATTTTATTCTTTTAAGTAGTGGAAGCTAAAGTCATCTCTTTTCATCAAAATATCATCTATATACTGTCTATACAGATATATGGATATGTATATCTGTATCTATTTACAGATAAACAGATATCTGTATGCTATTCAGAAGAAGAAATTTCAGTTGTAATGAAATCTGCATTGTAGATTGTTTTTAGAATGAATTGTTATTAATTTAAACCCATGTTTAATTATGCAAATCATACAGAATCACAGAACTATTGAGGCTGGAAAAGACCTCTGAGATCATCAAGCTCAGCCTATGACCTGACGTCACCATATCAGCTAGACCAGGGCACTAAGTGCCACATCCAGTCTTTTCTTAAATACCTCCAGGGATGGTGACTTCACCACATCCCTGGGCAGTTCATTCCAATCTCGAACCACCCTTTCCATGAGGAAGGGCTTCATAATTTTTTCAATCCAAACTGAAGCAGTTGAATACTTCTAAAGTGTTTGGCTGTAAATCATCTCTTAGGCATGATATGTTGAACAGTGCACTGACCTACCGAAGAATAACAATTTAGCTTTAGAAAATCCAAAATGATGTTTTTTTCTTGTTGTCATGTAATTTGACAGGACAGTATTGAAGAGACCCCTGAAACAGAATCTGATACAGAAAATAAAGCACTGGTGTGTTCAGCAAAAGTTTAGTACTTTGCCAAAGACGATGTTTAAGGTACGTAATTATGTTTTTTATTCAGTCTTAGTTAAACTATGCTGTAGCTTCCCAGTGATGGACTGAGAACATTTTCCTTGTGAGGGCAAACATGTTTCAATGCCTATTTCACTAAGTTAACCTAATAGTTAATGTTGTTATTCTGCCTATATGAATGCTAAAACTCTAATGAAGACCATTTGAATAGTCCTGTAAAGCAGACAGCCTAAACAGAACTGAACTGATGTAGATTTCAGAGGGAATAACTCTCTGGTTAGTTTGAGTCAGCTTGCCCATCCCATCCCTCAGCCTACTGTTGGGAAGATTTTAGGAAGGAAAAAAACCCCAGCCTTGGTGCTGTGGGAGCCCTGCTCAGCAGCAGCCAAATCACTGGGGTGTTATCAGCACTCCTTCAGCTACCACTACACACACAGCACTGGGAGAGAGCCCATGGAGAGGATCAGCTCCATCCCAGCTAAACCCAATACTGTGCTATTTACAATCTTTGACAATCTCACCCCCAAGACCTCTACTATATCATGACAATCTAGTGTCTTCATCGTCTTCATTGCTCTACGTTGGACACCCTCCAGCAGCTCTGTGTCCTTCTTGAACTGAGGGGCCTAGAACTGGACACAATACTTGGCAGAAGAGACCAACACCAGCCTCACTACGAGAGATTTCCTACCTGGCAGAATCTGGTTGGTATTTTTGTGTCTAACAAACTCAGGTCCTTTTAAGACCACTCCTTTAGATTTTCCTAGTATGCCATGCTCATCTTTTCCTTGCTTGTCTTCAAGTGTGATTGCACTCAGTGTACTCTCTGACCAAGTAGCAGGTCTTTGTTTTTCACACAGTTGGATTTCTCAGTTCTGTGATGAAATCAACATAAGAAATGCCCTTCCACCTCCCATGGCTTCCTAGAGCACTTGATGTGAAGTGCGTCTGTTGTGTGTGGGCCTTGGGTTCAGAAGGAATAGAAATTACGTTACAGCATTCAGTGGCCCAACTCTGCCAATCAGGGAAAGCGATCTGGTGTGACTTCTAATATGTCCCATCCAGTCAGTGATAGCTAATATAACCTTTTCTGAGATCAGTACTGGTGTAGACTCCTGTAGCAAACTGAAAGTGAAAGATCTGATCTGTAGTGTTCTTGGTGTGTATGACCCACCTCATTTAGCTCTTCTTGTTTCCTGCTATGAAGAGGAGGCATCATTTCTTGTGCTCTGTTTGCTCGAGCATACAGACTCATTTGGGAGGACATTTCTTATTCTCTCTATAGTTCTGGTTTTCTGCTGTGATTAGATATTTGGGTTCAGATGCAGAAGGAATCTGACTGCTTTGCTATGGCAGACGTATCATAATGTACTGTAATTGCAGCTGCAGTCCAATTTCAGCTCTCTTTCAAAGTCTTCCCTTTATTTCTGTGCTGGAAGCAAAACTGAAACAATGCCAAATGCATTCCACACTGTTTCATCACACTAAACGAGGGAGCATGGCTCTGAGGATTTACTTCTGCAAGCACCATAGTGTAAAAACTTCTCAGATCTCTAGCTGTGGTTTAAACCCAGCACTGCACAGCTGCTAATGCAAACCTTCCCTTGGGTAAGGAAAGGTACAACAAAAGGCTTGAGGGCCAAGATAGAGGGCAGGGAGGGATCACTGACCCCTTATGGTTAACGGGCAAAAGACAGACTTGGCTCGGGGAAAACAAAATCAGTTTAATTTAAACACAAATAACCACTACCAATTACAGAGACAGACACACACGCTTCTTACATGCAGTTTCCAGAGCCCAACATCCTCTCAGGTGAAAAACCCCTACAGTCCTTGCTGCGGCAGCATGGCATCCTCCCCACAGGAGACAAGCTTCCTCCATTAGCTTCTTCAACTAACGTAGGGGTCTCCTGCAGACTGAACTTCTCCAAGAGATTAACTACTTCAGCAGGGGTTTTAACTCAGTCAGGACCTGGGTGACTGTGTGGCAGCATCTTTCCCTCCAAACAAAAGTTCACCAACAAAAAATGCTGAAAGCAATCAGAAACAAGGGGTTGCTCAACAGGTATTCCTTTCTTCAGTATTGGCAGAAGTGCTGACTGGCTCAGCCTAACCCAGGGCAGGTCAGACCCAGAGCTGGGGGGAACTTTAATAAAGCTTCTTACTGGGGCCAGCTAGCAGGCCCCCTCCCCAGTACTGGCAGCTCCCCTCAGGCTCAAACCACGCCACTAGTGGTAAGACATACATATGAATGTGTGTATGCTCTTTCACTTGAATAATTGCAACTCTTGTCTTTGTCCTTTCCTTTTTTTACCAGGATTTGTTGGGGTTTTTCTAACCTGTAGTTATTGGATTTTGTAAAAGTTATTTTAACGCCGTATTTTCCCTACCTCTTTGATTTGGGCACTTGTATGCCGAAACACCTAACAGGAACTCCAATTAGATTATGTTTTGGTCATTGTTACTTCATAATAATAGCAATAAATACAAATACATGTGTATGTGTACATAAAGACATGGATAGGAAGTCTCATCTGAAAGAAGCTAACTGAGGTCTAATGGTTACAGTTCTGTAGAGTGAACACTTCAAATCTTCAGTACTAGCAAGTCAAATGGGGCTCTTCAGCCTGAACAGAAAACTCTGGAGGGACCTTCCAATCCCTGAAAGAGGCTTTCAGAAGGCTGGGGAAGACTGTTCCCAAGGTCTGAGAATGATAGTACAAAGGGTACTAGTGATAGTACACCATACACTATGGTGATGTTGTTCAAACCATGGTTTGAACCTGGAAAAGGGGAGATTGAGGCTGGACACGAGGAAAAAGTTCTTAAATCTGAGGGTAGTGGATCCCTGGAACAGGCTGCCCAGAGAGGTGGTGGAGGCTGCATCCCTAGAGTCAAACAAGGCCAGGCTGCATGTGGCTCTGGGCAATCTGGTCTGCTGAGTGATTGCCCTGCTTGTTGTAGGGGTTGGACTGGATGACCTTTGGAGATCCTTATCAATCCAACACATTTGATGATTGTATGATTCTGAGATGCTCTGTTGTCATCACTGATGTGTGAAAATACTTCCTTAATTCCCCCTCCTCCAGCCAGGACTGTATTATTATTTACAGCAGAGAAGAGTTAGTTGCTCTACAATCTAATCTGCTACTTAAGGAGTTTTGGGATGAGACTAAACAGGGACAGAGAGTACACAAGCTTTGTCCAGAATGTGAAATAGACCTTGTTCCATTTTACAGGAGCAACCCTTCTGTGAATGCATTTTCAAACTAGTATAATACAAGAAGAATTAATCTAAACAAAAGGAAATCAAGACTTTTAGATTCAGTTTCAGCTGAGGTTCAAAATCTGTCATCAAGATATTAGAAAAAAAGAGTGACATCCACAACTGAATGAAGTTTATGAGGAACAAACTGTGAGTATATGAAATATTTGTTGTGTGGTGACTGGATGGCTACTACTGGCAGTGCTGTACAGAACCTTAAACCTCTGAGTGACTAGTTTCAGTCTGATGGCAGTCAGTTCTGACTGAAGATTGTTGCAGTGTGACAGTTACTGGTGGCCTATATGAAATGTGTTACTAGCCTCCAGGTGAATAGATGGTGATTCCTGTGATCCAGAGTTCAATCACATCAGCAGGAGAGTACGGGGAACATTTATCTGAAGCAACTATGCTTTAGAATGTGTGCAAGCCATGCTTTACCTCTATTTACATGTAAATAGGGAATGTGGCTTAGTGGCTATGGTGGTGTTGCGTTGACAGTTGGACTTGATGATCTTGTAGGTCTCTTCCAACCTTAATGATTCCATACGATACAGGAAATCTTCATCGCAGTGTTTTTGTGTCACTGAAATGTATTCACAGCATTACAAGTTGCTGTTTTTCCTTTTGCTGATGTGATTTTCTGTGGCTTGAATTCCTGATATCGATATGCTGGATTTACTGTTTACTGTAATGCGCATATGTACACAGATGTTGGTGGCTGCATAGTTCTTATGTAGGACTACTAATCTAGACATCTGGAAGTTTGCATAAACATAGCATAGAAGAAATTCACAGTAACTGGTTAATTTCTTATCTAGCCTTTTTGTTCCAAATTGCACTTTTTGTGTTGAAAAAAAACACCATCTTAAAAGAATGAAAATGCAAGGACAATATTTTGTGCATCAGATTTATTTGCTGGCAAAGTCATAGCACAATAGCCTGATATTTTTTTAAGGTTTAAAGACTGAAGGAAGTCTAGGAATACTTTGTGAGTTTTAACCATTTTAAGTAAACCATTCCTTATCATCAAAGGGTTATCTTCTGACATTGCACAGGGATAGAGCTATATAGTAAATAATGACTTGTGGGATGCAGCCAGGCTTGCAGAAAATAACTATTTGAGGGATGGTGCATGAACAGAAAGCTGTAATTTTGACAGGTGGCAAGGTGTCGTGTCACCAAGCCCTTCTAAAGCCTCATACCTCATACCTATTGATTAATGGCTCTAATTAAGGAATGAAATCAAGCATGTGAAGACAGGGGATCGCTTTAGGTCCTTGTTTGGTAGTTTTCTCTTCCTGGCGCACAACTCATCCATCTAAATATGACTGCTCTTTCATTTATTACTGTTGGATGATACCAAAAAGGAACTGGAGGAGGTGCATGCTGATTTTGTCATGGTCATTCAGAAGCTTGATTTGGCAAGAGCTGAGTTAAGACAATACGTGTGATCACAGTCAGAATAAATGCTGTACTACCAGCTGGTTGCTTATCTGCTTTGGCATCTTTGGCATGATGGTTGGTTAATTCTTCTCATAGTTTTTTAAATGTTCTTTTTAATGGAAGAAAGAAGTCTGGTTTTCCACCTGCTGTATATTATTCCAGTAATTTATTCAGTCTTACATATGTTCATATTCAGCTCTTCCTATGTGAGTGTGCAAACCCTGTTTATTTTTGTTGACTTTGTTTGAATATAAAGATTCAAATTATAGGTTCAAATAGCAAAACCCCAAAACTTGAGGACTTCAGTAATGTGAATAATCTTGGTAGTGAGAAAAGGAGGAGTGAAACAGAAGGGCTTTATTGATCAGTCTAATTCATTCATTAATGCTGTGCAATGTCAGCTGTATAGCAAGTCTGGTGATAACAGAAATGCAGAGTCCCACCAGACCCCCCTCACAGTTGTACATGTTCCAATGTGATTTGAAATACTCTGGGAACATTCAGCTGCTTTCCCTAGCCAATGTAGGAGCAGTAATATGGCAAAACCCCACCAATTTCCACAAGATTTATAGTGCATCTAACCAATGATATAGTTAGTTAAAAATCAAAGTAATTCTGGAGTACTGAAAGTTTAGAAATATAATTTTGAGTATCAATATTTTTTGTCTTTTCTCTTTAATTGAAAATTACCAATAACAAATACACTAAGCTTTGTCAGTTCTGTTGAAAGTTTTCATTTGATGTGTTCTGATTGTACTAAAACATTGCTGTATTAGGTGTTCATGTTGGCACAACAGTCAACAATTGACTGCAAACTGCAGAAGTAGACAGTAAAAATAAATCTGTATTAACTTATTAAAAATCTAATAGTTAGGCCTGATTCTTTAGCTGTTTGAATTTTTACTGAAGGGATAAAACCTGCTATTCTTAAATATGAAGCTATGGGAATACAAGTTAATACAATAAAAAATGGATCTGCCATATGGCTGATGTTAACAGATTTTAATGGTATACTGTGATAGGTGATAATTTCATATCTGCAGTTTAAGAAAGATAATTAAAGGTTTCAGCAGGTAAAGAAAGGTTTGCATACATTTGCAATCTCATACAGATATGGTCACTTCTCTCTTAGTTCACAAATCTGTGCAAATCCTAGCATTATAATGAAAAATATTTAATAACTTAATTGCATCAAACACATTAATATCATTGAGTTTTAATTTATTTCTCTATCCATCTACCCATTTATTTATTTATTTATGCATATATCTTTTCGGATTCTACTACTGTGTCTGTAGCTTGCAGTATTCAGCAACCCAAAAAGATGCGGTGTGAAATGCTGACTGTAGTGCATGAAAGGAATCCTTCAAGTTCCATGTGCTGTACAGTGTGTTTTATCATCTAGAGAAATAGTGTTCTGCTAAACAATTAAAAAACCCTTTCATTTGTTTTGTTAGCCTTTTTGTGTTTTTTTTTATAAATTAATATTGCTTATTTTCTCAGATCTTTTGTTTATATTTTAAGAACCTTTATTTAAGATTAGAAACAGCAATAAAATCATTACTGAAGCAAACAGACTTTGAATCCAGCTATGCACATTAGAAGGATGTTACACACTGCACACTTTTAATAATGATCATTTAGAAGATAATTTTAGCAACCACACAAGGGAAAAATGGATTTTTGATGAGTTCTTATATGACCATATGTGGTATTAGTCAGTGTGAGGTATTGCTAGCAAGCTCATTGCTTTCAAAAATCAAAGTTAAATGGTTCATCTATCATCAGAATTTGTGTCTGGGCGACTTGTCTGAACATCAGTATGATTTATGGTTTGAATTGGAGGAGTCAACCATGCATGTTTCTTAGTTTATCGTTTTATGCTGTCTTCAATTAAATGTCTATAAACACAGTGATGGCTTTATGACATTGTCCATCAATAAAGACTATCAGATTTTGCATGAGAATGTGTAATTTTCAGAAAAAGTAATGACCTTTTGACATCTATGTGCCCCATTGTACGTATGATATATACGGCGTGTATAGACTCGAGTTTTCATCCCAGATCCATTTGATTTCAGTCTTGCAGACTAATTAAGACAGTGGCCATATTTTATTTAACATAATTCAGACAGACTACCATGTAGGATTTTTTGATGAAAATATCCAACAGAACTATGTTCTGTAATCATAGCAAGATATAAAGGCGCACAGCTTTAAAACCACTTAGAAAATGTATTTTAATTGTACTAAAGTAATTTGCAAGTGATCTCAGAACAGCTTATTGCATATTGATTCAATATTTGATTAATTTGCCATTGTGAGTTGGTTTGGGGTTAGATTTGTTTCTTTTTCTCCCTGAGAAAAAAAGAATGTATATTTTAAAATTGAATTAAACTATTCTGCCAAATGAATGAATACTAAAAAAATATAGGCTCCTCTCATTTTCTTCAGGGACATTGAATAATGATACTTTCACTCTTCATATTTATGAATTATGGTAAAGTATATAGAGTGGCAGCATATGGAGGTTGAATCATTTTCTGCACAGCTGTGCCCTGATATTGCTGTCGACAGCTATGCATTGTAAAAAAAGATTAGTATTCCATTTCTTAAGGCTATATTGAATATCTTCTTGATATGTTTGTGCTGCAAAATTGTATGTGACATGGTCTTTTTTTTTAGATGCTATGTAAACTGAAGGTGTTAAAGAACATTTAGCTGAAACATAGTTAGCACAATTTCTAAGTAACGTTTGGACTGCAAAAGGAAATATTTCATATGTAAAATCCAGCTAACATGAAAATCCGTGCTCATATCATCATTCATATTCCAACACTTGTAATACATGAGACAGAGGCAAGTGTGTTTGCTCAGTGTTTCACCAACTTAGGTTGTTGAAAATCATAAACATAATGTATGCTCATTCCTGCCTGCATTATATTCTTCTGAGCCTTTGTGGAGATGTCTGCTGTAAATTTTGCTATCCCATGGGGCCATGAGCCAAGTTCGTGTTGTGTTTGGTGTGTTCTCACAAGTTACGCGTTGGCAGACACCAGATGGTGCTAGGGAGACAACTGTCAGCAATCTGCACAAACTTGAGTCAAAGAGAAGTTAACAGTGTCTGAGGTTCTCCGCTGAGTAGGTGTCTGCTGTTGGGTACATGACTCTTCCTTTTATCATAACAGTTAATATCATAGGATCATAGAATGGCCAGGGTTGGAAGGGACCTCAAAGTTCATCTAGTTCCAACTCCCCTGCATAGGCAGGGACACCTTCACTAGATCAGGTTACTCAGGGCCCCATCCAACCTGACAAGTGTGTCTTCTCAGGCTGTTTCTCTCTCTTTAACACAACTTGAATGATTCTGTTTTCAATTTCCCATGCATTTTTAGCTAGATGACTAGAAAATACATAGAAAAGTCATTAAATGCATCCCTACTATTCATCAGCTAACTGGTTCCATCACATCTTTGTATTTTAGGCTTTATGTAGATGAGGTTGGATGGGAAAACTGTTCTTGTGTAGGCTACATATAGCATGTGTAACAAACAACATACACATGCAGCAGTTCTGTTTAAAATAATCTCACAAAATCAATATGTACACTATATTACTTGTATGGCTGTGCAACTAAAGATTGGTGTGTCTTGGAAGAGAAAAATTAAAGAAGAAAACACTGGTTACCTAGATTTTCAAAAGGCTACTCTGAAAATGAAAGTCTGGAGCAATTACACTGGAATCTTGAGTGTTTTGCATGAGTCAGAAGAGGTTCCTCAGGAGCCTGCATCATAGTAGCTGCGTAGTGTATGTAGTCTATCAGTAAGTTTTAGTCAATCACCTCAACAAGCAACAATTCATAATTTCTTGTAAATTCATGAACATCCTAAGAAGTAACTTGCTGGGCAGGTATTTTTCTAAATACTATACCCTACTTGTAGTACAAGATACCAGATCGATTTCTTTGTATTTAGAATATGAATCTTTCTACCTAATGGTGTATGCAGTCAGTTGGACCAGAGGAGTTCTTACCTGTCATAAATGAACACATTTGAAACTGGCTTTGGCAGACGTTCGAGATTCATCACTACAGTTTAG
The DNA here is from genome assembly GCA_013397515.1 of Upupa epops. NCBI lineage: Eukaryota > Metazoa > Chordata > Aves > Bucerotiformes > Upupidae > Upupa > Upupa epops. Next base: position 70,020 of record VZRI01001455.1, read on the forward strand.
GTTTTCTGATACTAGAAACAACACAATTGATAGTAAATACTATTTCCTGGGTACATCTAAGGACAAAATCAACCAGGTAGCATTTGTTGAGGGTCTTTATTTTTCTTCTTCAAATGTGCCTTCTCTGAAAACTTAAACAGTTTTATGGAGAGAAGCTTTTGTAAGATGAGGTCAGCATTCCTGTAGCTCTTTGTTAGTTCTTCTGCTTGCTATCCAGGATCTTGCATGGCTGGCAGAAAAGCAGTTATCAGGAAGATTTACGATGTAGATGTTGGTTCAGTATAATGAAAATTGTATTCTCTGTACCTATCACCTATTTCCAGAACAACCGTTTCTGTATCCCAAGAAAATCCAGGCAATATGAGCTGGTTTGGGTTTCTTATATCACAGAGAGCAAATTAAATAATGCTGCAATGTCTTTGACTTGGTCACAGCCCATGACCATCTTTAATTCTCCACATCTAAATTTAATTACATATGGAATGTCTGTCAGTGAGGCAGATTACAGAAGGTATACATACATTCTGAACCTCAGGGAGCTGGTGTCTCAGCATATGGACTTCATTTAATCAGACACTCAAGGAACTGTGTTTTGCATTTACAAAGAGACAGTACCTGAGAGCAGTCTTCTGTGCAGGGGATCCTCGTACAGGAAGCTGTACTGTACAAGTCATTCTTGTTTTTGCTTGATTAAAACCCCAGCACTTTCTAATGGTAACTATGTGGTGCTATAGTTGTTTTCTTATCTTTGTAACAGGAAATGTGTGTGTGTGTAGACGATAACACACTCCAGTTAGAGAGTGACCCAATAACCACTGCCCTGCTAGCCCAATCACTTTTTATCCATCTAGCTGTATATACATCCAGACCATTAGTAGATGGGGTATTGAAGGACTTGCAAGACAACTTTGCTGCATATTTAATCACAAATATGAAAATAGAAACAAATTTTAGGCGAAGAGTTAGACTTTGACAATACTGTTTATTCTTCCATGTTCATTTTAAATAACAAAGGTGAATGTGGAAGAGTTCTGGTTATACGTGGGATAAATAAATGAAAGAAAATTCTTGGGACCTGAAAAATACAAAAATGTAAATATTTCAGAATATTTTGAATTCATGCTGGTGGCAGTAACCTCTAAATTAGCATCTGCATTTGGGAGCCTATCCATAGTTATCAATGTATGGGGAATGTGCTCAGACTCCCACGAAGAGATGAAATGTTTCACTGAAATGAGACTCATTTTTCTCATCCTTACGTGGACACTTTGGTCAGCTAAAGAGCCAGCTGTTCAGAACATTTGGTTTCAGTTTACTACCTAAGTTTGTGACGGATCTGAATAGACATGTTGGTACTTAGGTGAGAAGAATAAGCTGGAAGGCATATGAAAATAAGTGATTAAAAATATTCATTACTGAGATGAGAATACATAATTTATTAAGAGCAATGAACTTATTCAAAGTTTTTTGCTAAAGACACTCACGTTAGTGTACCAAAAACATTTGTGTGTGGATTGCAAAGCAGATAACGGACACTTTATTATCTCTTCATCATTCTTCTTTGTTAATCAGTTTAATGACTTTTGAGCTTTACATTCAATGAAGTGGTGGAACATAGAGCATGTCAACGCCAAAGTGGGTGAGACTTGGCCAAATGCTTCAGCATTGGTGAAAGTTAAACAGTATTGATTTGTTGTATTTGAAAAGAACTCAGGAATTATATTTGCTCAGAAGATTTTATTGTAGGCTACTAATTTTTGGCATTAATCACACAATAATTACAGATCCAGATGACTTCTGGGCATGATTTATTAGCTTACAAGTCCAGTAAAAAATGGTGGTTCCCCCAGCCACACTAGAAAGATGAAGGATTGCATGAATCAAAGATTTATAAACCTAGTTACAGAGTCTCATCAGAAAATTAAGGACAGAATAAATGATTATCTGATGGTTCAGAAGAAAAAGCAATGAAAGGAAGGGCAAACAGGACTGTATCAAATTCATCAACTTCTGCGTATGTGATACGGGCATGTCTTCGCATCTTCTCCACTACAATTTATGTTGTCGAGTAAGTACTGTGGGCTCTTTCTTGTTTCAGTAGCATACATTCATGGACAAGTCTCGTCACTGCCCTTGAGTTTCACAAAATGTGGTAGCTGAATTCTTGATAACTGCTTTGTGTCTGTTTTCAAAGCTCTTCAAAATGCCACAGTCTTCCGATGGAAGTTGTCAGATTTGCTTCAAAGGCATTTAGGTCCAGCTGAAAAAAGAGATGGAAAATGTATAATCAACAATGCGTCTGAGTGTGTGCTGCGTTGTCTTCTAATAATGCTAATTATTGGGTTTACTATTATTGTCTTCTAATAATACTCATACTGCTCTTTGCTTGCTACAACACTACAGGACTGAAGTCCGCTCCACCATAGGTCCTCATGTTCTGGCTACTTCTCCAGAAATCCAGTCATTCCTTCCACTAACCCAGTAGTAAAAAGAAAGGGGCTATGAATGTAGCCCCCACCTTTACCAACACCTTCACCTGGATGAAGGTTCTATGCAGCATTATCTAAGTTTGCAGTTAGCTCTGGTTCGAGCAGGTCATTGGACAGGGTGTTTTTTGGAAGCCCTTTTTTCTATGAACTAATCACTCTTCATTGCTGGTGACCTCGCAGCAGTGCTTCGAGTGTTTTTCTGCACTATCTGACTCCAGAGCAGCAATCTTCAACTCTGCCTCCTGGGTCTGCCAGTGTAAATGAACAGAGACATTCAGCTTGGTCTTTAAAAATCTCCCTGGAAGTTCATTCTGCAGCAGCATCTCCTTCTCAAATTTCTCCTGCTGAAAGAGGTACCTCCTAACTGTTAGTCCTAGACTGTGCCTCAGGCTCAGCCGTACATTTTGAAGGATGGCAAATACTGCAAAGGTGGTAGCAGCAGTTTGTGAGACATAGTAGCAGTGCAGGCAGCATCAGCGAAGTTTTATGATGTCAGAAGTTGACTTTATTGAAAAGGGAATCTAGTAATGAGTACAGCTCTAAGACTGCTTTGAAGAAGCAGCTGAAGACTGCAAGAATGATTCAGAAGAAGGAGAAATTGTCTCTTACAAAGAGCAAGGGAAAAGAAAAGAGGCTAACAGTTGAAATGTGTGGTATAGACATAGAGTCTGTCACTAGACCAACATTCAAAGTAAGATTGGTCATGGTGCCTTTAGAGTTTGTCCTTGAAGCACAGTTTGAGAAGACAGTAATCTGTGAGGGTAGGAGTGTGGGCTGCTTGAGTTTTCATGACCTTTCTCTACACCATGGCTTTTGCTGATGTGATAACTCAGTCCAAGCTGAGACCACAAGGCATTACGGATGTTGAGATTGCACTGATGACTGATCAGGTTGCTGCAGAGACTGTACTTTGAACACAAGAGTGCTTTCCTCTCCCTTGTTGTTGCCTCACTCCATGACCGTAAACAAATCCGTGTATTTCTCATCTGGAAAATGGGCAATAATAAAACCAATTTACCTTACATGGCAACTGTTAAGATTAATTAGTTAATGCTGTGGAGCTCATTTCTGCAGATGAGCTACAGCTCACAAAAGAGCCATATAGAGAGAGACATTTTATGTTTAACCCAGACAGTTTCCTTTTGTTCAGAGAGGAAAGGAAGGATAGATACAGATTGCATGAGATTTCAGCTTCCTTTTCTTTTACCACTTTTGCCTACGTTTGGAAGATGAGCAGTCTAATAATACTTGCTACTCATTTGGAAATTTAGATTAAACATTTTGGGTTCTTAAGTAGTTTTGCATTAGACTTAAGCTATCTGCTTAATAAAGGACGACTTAAAAATCCATCTACATTTCATCTTATTATAGAAAGAACATTATGATAGAAAGAAAAATCTTAGCATGTTACTACATCAGCTCTTCAATATGTGTCTGATGTGATCATGTACTTTAACCATTCCAGTCTTTAAGAGATCAATCAGTTGGGCTGTTCTTTGGCCTTAAAAACATTGTGTTGGCTTTTTTAAATGATTTTTTAGTTTGCTTGTGTACCTGTATAAACGGATCAGCACAGGAATATTTGAATACATCAATATATATACACATGCATATATTTATAGACACATATGTATGGATGTGCATGTATAATATGGCTATAAATATGGGTGTATATAGGTTTCATCTTCTGAATTATTACATCCCTAAAGAAAAATGTACTTTCTGGACAAGTTTACACAAGCCTGTCTGGGATCACCTGTTCTTCAGCAGCACTAGCATATGACATGCCAACTACATCATCGGACTGCATCTAGCTCCAATCTGACTGAGCTATCTGCATGCATATTGGTAGCTTCTCTGTACTTCATTTCCTACCTGTAAAGTGAAAGGCTAGTTGAACAGATAAATGCATCAAAGACTGTGAGGCACATACTGAAATACATAAGACCAAGTATTTCACCAAAACCAAGAGAATCACGAAGCTGTGATGGTGTTGTCCTGTCTTCTAGAAAAATCCATCATTTTTGAAACACCTTCTTGGAGAGGCTTGATTCACCAAAGGGTTTCATATGAACTCAATAATACTTAAACACTTCCTTACTATTTTGCTGCATTTTTAATTTACTATAAATGTATTTGATGTCTTTTAGAACTGGTTTTATTTCAAAATGTAATGTAAAGAAGAGATTGTTTGATCTCTTCATTCTAATCATTGGGGTTTTTTTATATTAAGATTTTACAACTGACATCCAACAACGTAGTATGATAATTCCTCAAAAAACAAGTGATTGTTGTCAAGTACTTTTCATGTTCTTTCCTGAGACGTTGTCTTGCATCTTGTTTAGAGTGTACTTCTATTTTCTTAAAGATTAGATGTTTCTTATAGTTGTCTTATTGTACATTAAACAGCTCTTACCTTAAAAGAGAATAATTCTAAGGGAATAATCCCTTATAAACTCTCTGTTCATTACTCTGAATTCTAAATAGAATTCTAAGAGGTTCAGACTGTTCATATCAGGGCTGTCCTGTGTTGTTCATCTAAGAATCAGTTACTCATTATTGAAAAGAAGAAAAGCCCTGTTATTTTTCCTAAAAGAAGAGATTTTTGTGAAGTTATGTAAATTTATGAAAATGACAATGTTTGCATTTTTTACAACTGCTCAAAAATGGTCAAATTTGATAGAGATAGAGATGACATAGGATGGTTTGCAGATTCTTTGATGCCACAAATAGTAGTAATCCATGAAGTCTACTATATGAAAATTAACCAATATTTTAAAGCTACTTCTTATTGCAACAAATTGTGTTCCTTAGAAGTATGTCCTTTACATCTAGAGCTACTTTACAACTCTTCCCAGCTCCTGCTTTAAGTGTTTTTTCTTTTTTCCTCCTATTTACTTCAATCAAAAGCTTTTCCTGTAATTGCACCCATAATTTTTCCTGATGCTGAGTGTGCAAGATGTTGCAGTAATCATTTAATCAGTACCAACACATCGCTGTGTTCCTACCGCATGATTGAATTAATATAATTTACATTTGTTACGTTTACAGAAATCACCGACTCATCAAACAAAAATAAATATAGCCATCTAATTAGATCTCTTCTGATTTCATATCATATAAAAATACTGCAAATGAGGTCAGGAGTTTTCCATGTTAATTATAATTGAGTAACTGGTTTCTAATAATTACATTATGGCTAAATAAAACTCACAGGAAAAAAAAAAGCCAGAGAAGGTGTCTTTAATACTATTTACTGAGATAATTTAATTTGCCACGTTCTAGGCAAATTTAGTCCCTGTTGTCAATATGATTTGCTCCTGATCTCTGTACAAGACTTTTACCAAGACCAAACATAGCTCAAGATTGAATTCTGACAGAAATATGAGATGTCTAAGAATTTCTACGTTTCTAGCATGCTATAAAAAACCAATATAATTCTATAAAAATATATCTGAAGCATGAAAACACATCTATGTAATTTCCAGATTAATTTTATTCTTTAACACATTTAATTGTATTTGGTTTAGCATGCTCCTCATGCCACGGTGGCAGCTGGAGGGGTGTTGGTAGCACCCCAGTGTTTTGGCTGCTGTTTAGCAAGGCTCCCACAGCACCAAGACAGTGTGTGGAGGGGTGTTTTTCCTAACATCTCCCCAACAGCAGGCTAAGGGTTGGGCTGGTCCCGCTGAACCAAACTGACCAGATACAAAAACCATGGGAAATAAGGAAGCGGGGGGCGGGGGAGAAGGGCAGTGTGCATTTATTGATGGTGTTTTGTCCGCTGGAGCAACTGCTGTGTGTGCTTGGTCCTGCTTCCTAGAGCAGCAGCACTTGATGCAGTTGTACTTCATTTAGTCCATGATAGCCCACTCAGCCTCCACCCAGCTTCAGAGTTTTGCAGTGGCCACATGGTGCTATTGAAACATAAGTGTGTGACAGACATACTGTCCCTTCAGACTTTGGCAAACAGGGCAAGGGGTCTGATGGATCAGAAAGAGCAGACATTTGGCCAAGTCTCATACATTTAAAATACCTGTATAGCAAGGTGTGTTTTTTTGACTCTGTGCAGGCAACATGTAGTTCTCATTGCTTGTTCATGATGGTGACAGATGATTGCCCAGCTCTGTTATTTGCATTTTCGGTTTTTCCGTGCTTTTATAGTTGAGCCACAGACATGTAGCACTTTCAGATGACTCTTGAGTCTCCTCATCAAATGGGAATGCTTTCCAACTTCACTGACTTTCTTGAAGCGCATGTAAAATGACTTTGGATGTAATTCTTATGGACTGATTTGTCAAGGTTTTAATAGAAAAGTATATATTCTGTTATGTCTGAAATATTATAATAGGAAAAATCTTAGAATCATGGAATATAGGGGATGGACATGAGCTCTGGAGATCATCTAGTTCAACCCCCTGCAGAACAGATTCTCCCTGGAGCAGATTGCACAAAACAGGAGGGTTTTGAATATCTCCACAGTTGGAGACTTCACGTCTCTGGGCAACCTGTTCCAGGGCTCTGTTACCCTCATCCTAATAACATTTGGTCTTACGTTTGAATTGAAGCTCCTATGTGGTAGTTTAAACCCATTGCTCCTGGACCTATTGCTGGGCACCACCAAGAAGAGCCTGGTCCCATCGTCCTGACACAGCTTTCAGAGAATTAATGCATGGGGGGAACTCATATCTTTTAACCATTTTCACAAAAATGATACCTTTAAACAAGCAATTTTTAAAACTGGAAATGTGAATGGAATTTAGTTCTACCAGTCATCCTACCAGGTAACTTTTTCATTGGTCTCCAGTAATTTAAAACAGCTTTGCTTGCACTTCCTTGATTCCCGTCTCAGTGAGTTGTAGAATGTGCCTTGGTCATTACTCAGGTATCAGTGCCCCCAGTAACTTTAACACCTACCTACCCAACTGGTAGGGCAATAACCTTTATGTGTAAAGCCTCAGGGTTCCTTCTTTCTCCTCCTTGATCAGTTGTAGCCTCAAGAAAAGCACTTATGATGAAGGAAACAGGCATAATTACTACTAAAGATTTCATGCTCAAACCAGCATCTTGTGAGGTATAAGTGTAAGAAATGCCATTTTAAACATCCACTGGAGTAAGCAAAAGAATTGATAAACCTAATATGTATTTGAATTCCCATTTGCTGATAAATAATGGCAATTTAGCTCTTTTATAGCCTATAAGGAAGTTCTATAAAAATGAACTAGTAAATCTGAAACACACAGAAAAAGTGAACATCAGTCATGATTTTAGCAAACTGTACTCTGCAAGCTGTTCCCTCCAGTTCTTTTGTCTTTCTGATAATCTAAACTTAAGAAATACCCAAACTAAGGAACAATTCGGTTTTTGTGTCATTAATAGAATTTTTCCTCATGTCACAGGACTACCAGCTTTTCCTAAGAAAGATGCTGGCTTATTGAGAAATTCTACAATATCTGTCCCTATTTTAAGAAATGCACCTTTGAAGAAGGCATTTTTGGTGACCGTGGAACCTAACCCATTCAGAACAAGCACTGCTAGGTTCACAAGTTGCTATATGATTCATTTGGAGTGACTAATTCCATGTTCATATTATCAGGACTTTGCCAGTAATGGCAGACACACCGTTTTATCCACTGGACACCAACAGAATGTATAATTCTGTTAGCCTATTGAAAAAATCGGCTAATTACAGTAAAGCAGTCATAGCCACAACCTGCCAATATTGTTTCTGTAATCATCTTGTGTATAATTGCATACAACAATAGTTTTATCATAATATTGCAATGTATATTATGCCAGCAAGGAGGCATCAGTGTTTCTGGGCCCTTAGACCCTTCCATACCCATGTGACCTGTTTAGAAGTAAGTCCACTGTCTATGTTAATAATAACAGAGTAGTCACTGGATCCACCAGTCCAGCATCAGTAAATGTACTAAAGCTGTGCAGTGGTTCAGTTTGAACTCCAGCAAAATGTTGTATTTAATTAATCCCAGTATCTTTCATTTGTCAGAATCCTCTCTGAATTCTCAATCTTTTCTTGCTGAGACATGTCTGAAAGGCTGAGCACTGTCTTGATTTATATTTACAAGAGCTTTGAAATTCAGAACAGTTAAACAGAATGAGTTCTCAAATCTGTAGAGAATGGAGATCCTTTGTTAAAAGGAGTGATACCATTGTATACCAAAATTAAGAGGAGGAAAGAATGAGCTGAGGAGGAAACACAGTTAAGGTCACTTTAAAGACATGTGGACTGCACACAAATAGTTTACATAGATGATTACAAGTCTCTTCTAGGCAAAGAGAAAGAATACCTTTATTGGTTCATTTGGCTGCAACCTTTCCAAAGGCTGTATCTCTCTCATTAATTTGTTCAAAGTCATTCTTCAGATTTTTGTCTATCTACCTTTCATAATTTCCCCCTGTTATTTTGTTTTCCTGTTTCCCCATGGTTTGCCTCGTCTCTCTGTTATGTTTTGTTCCAGAGCAGGCATGCATTGCTCAGCATTGCCTAAGGTTAGAGTGAAAATTTAATATTATTTTTCAACACTAGAAATGACATTTTGGGCATCAGAAAGGCGTGCTGTTATACTGCCGTGCATGCGTGCATGAATATGTATATAAAGCATACGGCTGCCTCTGGCCTTACCTAGGAATAGATGTGAATTCCTTTCTATTCTATCAATTTTTAATAGAACACAATTTCTTTCTTTTACTTTATGGGGGTAGCTCTGTAAGGTAATACTAACTCCCACCATCACGTAGCATCAAGATTTCTATTGAACTGCCCATGTTTCTGGCAGCTTTAAACAGAACGCATAGTCTGCATCTTACGTATAAACGTGATGGCTAAAATGTTTATTTCCTAAATCAAACAACAAGATAACACCTTACGTGTGAAATGATTCCTATTTGTAGTATGTCTGTGAAATTTTAAATATGCATACGTAATGCCAAGCAAATTTATTTGGATACAGGATGATACAAAAAGGGGGTGAGGGGTGGGCTGTTTTGTTTTTCTCAATTAGGGAAGCAATAGCAAGAATATTGGCTTTGTTTGCTTCCAGATCTTGTTGCTGTGGGAGATATTAAGGGGTTCTAGGTCCCACTGGTCATGTTGTGGTTGCTTCTAACTTGAAGTACAGTCATTATATAACAGAGATATGGAGAGAGAAAAAATGATAGTCAAATTAGGCAGCTAAGAGTCTCATTAAAAATATTTACATTTTTTCCCATTTTAGGTGAACATATTTGTCAAGTGACACCATTTCATTATTTACTTTCTTTCTGGGATTCCTCACCCACTATACCACTATAAGTAAGTCCTTACACACGTATAATTAGATTATAAAATTTGGATTGGGAGAAGGAATAAGCCTTTTCTCTCTGTACATTTGTACAGAAGATCATAAAGGGGGATCCCAATCCCTAATGAAGACCTTTAGGTATTGTGATATATGCTTACGTTGGAAGGCTGAGTGCATCATTACTGTAAAGATTTCTGTTTAAAACAAGAGGAAGGAAGGCATCTGCACAGTGAGGTTGAAAGGGCTTTGGAGAGAAGGAGCAGAACATGCAGGCTGGATTATTTGGAACCCTGAGCACTTGCAAAGGCCAAGTCTCTTCCCGCAGTCTGAAGGAAAATAGATGGGTTGCATGAACAGGAAAGGATTTACTTCAAGTATACATGAACGTGTGTGTGAGTGTAGAGTAGTATGTTCTTCATGATATAGAAACCATTTAGCAATTTGACACTACGCTAATGAGCTTGCAGATTATCACTATCTAAGCAGAACTCTTAAGTTGACACCTGTGTTTTATTATTGAATGGGGTTATTTATGATTCTTCTGTGTTTCTTCATGTTTATTCCCTTTTTTGTAGTCTCTTCCATTCACACAAAGCTGTATACAGACTGGAAGATATTATGGAAGGAAACTTTGTCAGGAGAATTGCTAAAAGCATAAGGAAACCATTAGATGTAGTTTTCAGTAATTTAGATTTCTAATATTTGATTTTTAAATGATGAGGCATCCAATAACCCAAATGACCCTGTACACACATATGCATGGAATAAATTATTTCAAATGAAAGCCTGAAAATTATTTGTTCAGCTGCTCTAGTGACTGGAAGGTTAGGAACAAAAGCTATTATTGTTCAGTGTAGTTTTTCACAGGAAACAGACAGTGGCAAACATACAGTAGTTCAACACATGAGATCAGAGACACAGTTTTTATAGTAAACCAAAGCCAGATGTTGGAAAGGCTCAAGACCTTTACAGAAATTATTAGTTATGTTTGCCTTTGAAAGAAAAGAAAGTTTAGAAAGAATCATGTACCTGATTAAGAAAAAGACAGGTTACAAAACCTGTGAGCATTAACTCATTCAAGGGCGTGTACCATACAGGCTACTTTATACATGGTAGTGACATAGGATTTGAATTTAGCATTCATTTGATTTTAGGATGAATATGCTAACTTCTTCATGCTACCGGACAACTCCAGAAATAAAGAGAAAGGTTAAATATATCAAAACTGAGGGGCAGAATTATTTTACAATATGACAGTTCAGTTACTCAATGGATACAGAATTGGGCGATAAAGATATTAACAGTCTATCAGAAAAAAAAATACTGTGTGGTACTGTATTACTGTATACGGATTTTCATGTAGTATGAAATCTTTCTTTAGTTAGATTTTAATGACTTGATATCTCTGGTTGCTTACAAAATGCACTGGAATTTGATGAAATGGAAAAAACCAAGATCTTAGTTCTAAACCAATATGGGTTTCAAGCAAAGAAGCACTTAAGTAGGAAGAAAAAGATGGGGGCTATAACAAGAAAAAGTGGGTGACTATACCACCTTAGACACCAAGATTTTTCTTGCACGAGAGATGAGTCTATGGGAAATTAAATATATTAATTCTATTATTTCCAAAACTCTTGTCTTAGTATGCTAAATATTTCCAGTTCAGAGTTCAGTACCTTCAGTACAATGGTGTTTGCCATGGTGAAGTTATGGATGTTAGAGTAAAAAGGAGTAGAAACGTCAGTATTTGAGGCACTACAGTATAATTAACCCTTGCAATGAAATAATACTGTATGAAAGGAGGAAGCTAAAATTAAGACATCTGTATGGTGAAGTTCTCTTTACCTAAGAAATTCTAACACTTCCTCACATATTCTAACCAATATCCTACCTGACTCCATGTCAATGTGCTTAACCGTTTGAGAATGGATTTCTGGCAGATTAGTGTTGAAATCTGTGTTATGGCATTGATTTGCTCACACAATAGTAACTTTATTTTAGAGCAAGACACTCTACCACTTTCTTGGTCTTGATCCAAACTCTGCACTCTCTACTCCAACCAAGATTTAAAAGGTAAAATCTTTGTGTTTTCAGGAGACCCAAAAAAGCTGATCTGCTTTTTCCATCATCATGCTTCCAATTCCCTTGTTTTCTTGCTTATGGTTTTGCCAATTACTCGTTGTCTTGGTGTTTTGCTTATTCAAATAATCTTTCCATAGCACTATAGAAACATAGAATGTTTTCAGTTGGAAGGGACCTTCCAACCCAAGATAATCTTGTTCCAATCCCCAACCATGCGCAATGATACCTCTCACTAGGCTGCATTACTCAGAGCCCCATCCAACACTTGTCCTTAAATATTTCAGGGAGGGAACATCCACAACTTCTCTGGGCAATCTTTTTCAGCACCTCACCACCCTCATAGTGAGGAATGTATTCTGAAGGTTTAATCTATATTTACCCTCCTTTATTTTGAAACCTCTTCCCCTTGTCCTGTCACTGGATGCTCCAGTAAAATTTGCTCTCCATCTTGCCTATAGGCTCCTTTTCTGTACTGGAAGGCTTCTTGATCTCAACCACAATGAGTTAATTTGATGTCATGTGGTGCTTTCTTTTACCAGAAGTATTAGAAAGGCCTTTTTAAATTGAGAACACATTTACGTTGATCTCAAGACACGTTACCTATGTATGAGAATGTGTATGATAGTACCTACTGTAAGAGGTGTATGGATCTACAACTTGTTAATACTCTATATGAATGAAATATATGCTGTTTGAATGTGTGGAATGAGATTTAATGGGAGAACACTGGAGAGGATCTGGAGCCAAAAGAAAAATTCCCTTGCTAGGTTTTTGGTCTTAATATAATACAAGTGAGTGATTGTAAGAAAAGAGAAATTGTTTTAGTCCAGTTTCTGCTAGAAAGGTGTAAATAGTACAAGTTAAGATACAGTGATAAATAGTGTTTCTAATTGGCATCCTTCCCCATCATTTCAGAGAGATAAATGGTCAACGAAACTGATCTACCCTCTTGAACCTAGAGATGAATCTTCCACCACAGGATTAATGTCCCCTGGTGTTGATTGCTTTCCAACACTGCTATACAGCATTGTCTTATACTGGTCACTGTTACAATTCACTTAAAATATATGAGTGAAATACATGTGCTGTGGTTCACATCAAAGTGAAAAAAAAAAGACTACCATGCTCGTTAATGGAGTACAACAGCAATTAATTTTATGACTAGTGTGTTAGCTATGAAAGTCTGCAAACAAGGTCATATGGATGTGTTACATCAAGCATCCTTATAAGACAGCCGTAAAGCTATGGGGTGCTTTTCTAAATGCTTTGAAAAATAAATTTAACAACAGAGAAATTGAAGGTGATATACAAAGTAAACAAGATGTAAATGATATCTTAACCAGTGAATTCTCATCTTATTATAAAATAAATGGCCAGCAGATGTAGTTCACAAATTTATATGTGCTTTTGATTACTTAGGAATAAGGTGATTAGGGGCAGCATCACAGAAGAAACTGTGCTCTTGAAAAGAGATCCAATGGAATTATTCTTCTATTATTTGTTTTAATTTATTTACTCTGCCTCTACAGGCTTTGTTCAATCTGGAAAAGAGGTGGCTCTGAGGTGACCTTGTTGCAGCCTTTCGGTAGTTAAGGGGAGTCCCCCAAAAAAAGAGGGGGGACTTTTTAGCAAGGTCTGTTGTGGCTGCATAAGGAGTAATGGTTTAAAGCTAAAAAAGGAGAAATTTAGATTGGATATAAGGAACAATTTTTTTGCAATTAAGCTAGTAAAACACTGGGACAGGTTGCTTAGAGAGGTGGTGGAGGCCTCATCCCTCAGAACATTCAAGGTCAGGCTGAATGAGGCTCTGAGCAACCTGATCTGTCCCTGTGCACTACAGGGAGGTTGGACTAGATGGCATTTAAAGGCCCCTTCCAACCCTCTACATTCTATGGTTCTATGATTGTACTAGCCAAAATAATTAGGAGCAAATATTAGAGGAAAACATGTTGGGCATTTTATTGCTATTCTTACATGATGTTGATAATAAGGTTATTAAACTTGCATGTTATAATTTTTTATTGAGCAACTGTATAGTATTTTCTAGAGTAACTTTCAAACATCTGTAAGGCTAGGCAAACCATTGCTCTTATGCTTACAGGAAACAAATACAATAAATACACATCTATGCTGGGGAAGGACTGTTCTTCAATAAGCTATGTATAATAGTAGTAGTCATTAATAATATTGAATATTATTAGACCTTAAAATTACATGTTTGACAGATAACAGAAGTTTTCCCAAGGTTTTTATTGCAATCTTTTAAAAATACTGTTTCTGTAGAAAATTAGAAAAGACAATTATAAAACTAGTTATTTGAGTCAAAGCTTTTGTCACAGAATCACAGAATAACCCTGGTTGGAAAGGACCTCCTAGATCACCGAGTCCAACCATCCCCATACCACCAAAAAAAGTAACACCTGATAGATCAAAAAACTAACTCCCTCCATGCCTGCCACTGTAGCAGTGAAGCGCTGTTACACCATGTCTGCACACTTCTTAAATACCTTCAGGGATGGTGACTAAATGACCATCCTGGGAAGGCTGTTCTGGTGCCTCACCACTCTTTCTATAAAGAATTTCTTTCTAAATCTGACCTGCCTCAGCTTCAGACCATTGCCTCTGTTTCTGTCAGCAATCACCAAGGAGAAGTGGCCAACACCCACCTCTCTACAAGCTCCTTTCAAGTAGTTGTAGAAGGCAATTATAGAAGCCTCCTCTTCTCCAAACCAAACCCACCCAGCTCCCTCAGCCTCTCCTCATATGACTTGTTCTCTAAACCCCTCAGGAGCTTGGTAGCTCTCTTCTGGACACATTCAGCATGCCAAATCATCATTTCCATACATGATGGAAGAAATTTGTCACCTCTTTCTGCTTCCAGTCATCTCACCAAGACAGCAAAATAAAAGGTTTTCTGCCTCAAATGTTTAAAAATGCTTTGGACTACATATAGATAATCATGTGGGACTTGATTAAAAACTACCACGGAGGTGGTTGAGTCTCCATCTCTGGAGGTGTTCAGGGTTAGGCTGGATGAAGTGCCGAGTGGCATGATCTAGATGTTAGATGTTAGGTTTACTTGGTTGGTTTTAGGTTGGACTGGATGATCTTTAAGGTCTTTTCCAGCCTTATCATTACTGTCATACTGTGAATAGTTTATAATCCTGTGTCTTGTGTCTTCCCAGATTAAACCAAGACTTTTTTTTGTTTCCCATTTTTTAGAAAGGTTGGGGTTTTAGTTGGATTTTATTCAGATTCTGAGAATTATAGCAAATATTTGAGTGAGTTTTGCTGATATGAAGTAGCCACTCAAAATGAACCTGCCACAGACTGGATCGGTGAACTGACCTTCACGTCCACCAGAGTTTGCTGGTTGGTAGCAAAGGATGGAGCAAGTTGGCTCAAGTTTCTTGAGGGAAATGAAAGAACTAACACTTGTTGTCTCACAACATGGGAAAATGGTCTAAAAATTAGACAGTAATTGGTTTAAATACAGCAAAATTAACAAACAAATCCCAAATGCTAAAACTGCTTTTCATTAAAATGTGGATTGTTGGGTGGCAGTCCATGCACAAGAAAGTCAAATATGCTTTGTACAGGTTTTATGGGCTTTTCTGAAAACAGGTGCATTGGTATGATGGGCTCCCAGATGCTTTAATAACAGCCTCAGGGAAACACACTGGAACAGGTGGAAAGTGAAAGATTTGGCTTTCAAAATTTTAGAGCAAACTTGGTCAAGAACAACTGATTTCCATGGTTCTTTTTTCCTGTCCTGTGGATCTCATCTACATCTGCACATAGGTAAACACGTATGTGTTTCACTTAGTTTCATGAAGTACATGTTGATCAGAAGCAAAATCTCTGACTTTTCAATGAAGGCTTCCTTGGGTGGCCCAAAAGAGCGTGAAGAAACTGTCGCTTTCAGACAATATACTACATTTATATTAACACCTCTATAACGAATGAGAAAATAGTTACCAGTTCTTTTGGTCTGATCTATCTTACCCCAGCATATTTCCCATTTCCTTTTCCCCTTGCATATTTCTTCTCGTTTCACTCTCTTCCTACCTGGCACTCACACTTTCTTCAGGAAGGAAAGACAGTGACACTTTATATTCAACCTTGATAAATGAATTCTTTGCCTTCTTGTTTCTTTTTAAGGGGGCCGTTAAGCTGTATGTCCTTGATTCTCCCTGTTGGTAGGATGAAAGAACGGAACAACAAAAGGGTTTATCTGTGAGTCAATCTGATTTAACTTCCGGTATAGGGTTAACAGTATATTCTGTATACAATTTCCCTAATATACTGTGTGATTGAAATGGTGGTGGAAGGATTAAAATGTGATATGCTTCATGTTTTCACAAGTCTTATGCAGTTTGTTGTTATAACGACTTAAGCTTGCATTCCCACTTGCACTACATGATGACAGTAATCTGAAGAAAATAAAAGAAGAAACTCCTCTGAAGCGGTGTTTATAATGTGCATCCTTAACTGACAATAAGTAATTGGAAAAGAATTTTTGTGTTTGTAAGGTGTGACCTTGACATTGTTTGTGTAGGCCTCCAAAGCAATTATTGGCGAAATGGAGATGGAAAACAATGGCAAAAAGCAGGCAGAAATGCTTGAAATAGCACAAATCACAAACGTAGCTGAATGGTATTAGGTGACAGTTTACTTTTAATGAGGGAAGACATGAAGTAATTAAATCTTGACATACAATTATGAAAAGTATCAGGTAACAAGCCTGCTCTGCAATATAAAATAAGAAAACACATTTTCTGAAAACTTGCCTGATGCTCTGTCATCTGAGACTGTTCTTTATGAGTGCAGGGTGAAGGTCAAGGAGGTATCTCAACTCCATCAATCCTTTGGACAGTTACAAATGACCTTTCACTTTTCATAAGACATTCAATATTCTGAATGGGGGTGATACATTTTTCTGTGTTTAGAAAATAACAAAATTGAATCCTTTCATAGCGCACAAGGTGCATTTGTGTTTGAATCTCCTGAACAGCTCATTCATTCTTAAATTTTCATTGACACCAATCTCATTTACATGGACTAAATGGTTTTAAGAGGATATATCTGTTTCAACATATTCTTTGTCTTTACCCCTTTGATTTCCATTAATTTTGACACTAATTTTTGCCTATTTTTTAAAGTGTGTTTTACTCTCTCTTCAAGCAATGTTTAAAAACGTTACAGGGTATTTGGATGTGTGGGGTTGAATCACTGCTGCTCTGATTTTATATTAATGCAAATCCAAGCATCACATCACATTTTTCTTTCCTATTTGTTTTGCAAGGATTAAATCTTGAAGTCTGTTTTACTCTTGATCTTTCAAGGTATGTACGAAATTTGTGTTGTTAGAATGTTCACCACCTGATACACATTTCTGCGTGTCTTAAGGGGTTTAACCTCAATCCACAGGCATTTCTTTGTGTAACCAGATCTTGTGTTTTGGTCAAATAATTAGACTCTGATAGTACCGGTGTTAGCTAAAAATTAAGAATGGAATTGTTATTATTTTTGTACTGAATAAAAAATGCTGACAAGCTACTGTTTCACCTATATTTTGGGAATTTCTACTTCTTTTTTACTCTTTTAAATTCTTTTTTTTCCTCCTATTTGTTACAGGAAATAAGGATTCCTTGACAAGAACTATTGCTAAATCTGTCTCAACACTCTGTATTTTATGAGTAGAAAATCCTTTTGGTAATAGAAGTTGTATTGCAGTATAAAAACATAAAGAAAATACAGAAAGAAGAGACAATGTCAATATTCCAAAAGCGTCTCTTAATTAAAGAAACAAAAAATCCTCCTTTGAGGTAGAGCATAATGACAGACTGAAACTAATCTTGGAACACCAGTGAAAACTTATATAGGGAGAACACAAATGTACCATTTTCTAGTATCTTAACTTGCTGTATTTAATTATAGATGCTAAAGCATACAATGTAATTCTAGCTTTAGAAAAACCTTTCACTAATTTTAGTGTTAAAAGTTAGTGTTTTAGTTTTAGTTTCAATTGAACATAGCTATTTCTTTAAAACATACCTGTTGTGGTTTGTATGGGTTTGTATGCTAGAGGCACTGGGAAGATACTAGAGAAACTTGTGATTCCAAGATGAAGTTTTACTGCTCTATGAACTGGTTCAACTGATTGGGAGCTTCTTGTTTACTGTTTCAGGTTTCTGGCTTCTTTCTCACTTTCTTCTGTTTGTTCAGAGAGGACACACATTGGCACTGGAGTAGGCCATGGCAACTGTCTTGCCCTGAGAATGTGGTGAATGGAGAGAGAGTGGGATCTCAGAGATGAGTGGAAGACAGGTTTTGCCTGCAATCCATTGTTTGCTGAAACGGTCATCCCCTTGTCTGTGATCTGTAGGAATTGGCATGCTGGAAATGGAACACTGGCATAAAGGCACACAGAGCAGAGAACTAACCCTTGAAATACCCTCTGATACTGAGGGATGTATGCACAGAGTGGAAGATGGGCACCATGTTTCCACAAAGACAAAGAACTGCTGGAATAGTTTTCCTTTTGAGGGGATAGAGATAGCAGCTTGGCCCAGTTATATAAGAACACGTGATTCATCTCTGTACGCCTGTGTGTTGAGAGTTTTTCGGTTATGTGAATTAAATCTATCTTGTTGTTCTTCCCCAAGTGAAGCTAATATTTGTTTTTGCTGCAACCTTCGTAAGTGTTTTTTGAACCCTCCTTGTTCCATTTTGGCCCAATAGCATATTAACTAAATTAATTGGCTAATCTCTTCTCAGACATGGTCAACGGAATGAAGCGATGACATTAATGGTGAGGCAGGCAGGAGTTGAGATAAACCCTTGACAGCACATAATATCTCATTCATTTATTTTAGAAATATTGCTCGAGGTCTGTCATGGGGAACAATTTGATAAAGCATAGGCAATTTTATTAGACTTGAAAAGACATTCAGAACAGAATTATTAAAACAATGCCCAGACTCTCAAACTGGATAAACCAAAGTGACATTCATAATACTTCAGTAATTTGTTTTCAGAAGTCTTGCTACAGTCTTCAAAATATTGTGATTTAGTTTTCCTCTACTTTACTATGTGTTCACTTCTTATACCTTCACCAAAGTACATTCTGTATTCAGACCATTGTAAATCATGAGTTAGCAGTTTGTGAAATACTTTGTACAGAATACTAAATGCTGGTAAGCTACTATTTCACCTGTGTTTTGGGAAGTTCAAAAGGCTTTTTTCATGTGTAAGCCTTGAAAAATAAGAAGAAAGATTTCAAATCATTTTAGGGAAGAAGTCCAGGACAAATATTGTCATTGTGTGCATTACTACTTATAAAACATCATTAGCAGGATCTTGCATTCCAGAAATTTTAGCAAAATGAGAACAAAAAGAATTGCAATCTTTGTAAGTATATGTTAGGAAAAAAAAGTCTCCTCACAGAATCATAGCATGACAGAATGCTTTGGGCTGGTAAAGACCTTAAAGATCACCTAGTTCCAACCTCCCTGCCATAGGTGGGGACACATTTCAGTGGACCACATTGTTCAAAGCCCCCTCCAACCTGGCCTTGAACACATGCAGTGATGGAGCATCCACAGCTTCTTTGGGTAACCTGTTTCACCATATTCACAATGAACTTCTTTCTCATAACTAATCTAAATCTCTTTCTGCTTAAAGCTATTGCCCCTCATTCTATCACTGCTAAACTCTGTAAGAAAGATCCTTACAAGCTTTCTTGAAGGCCCTCTTCAGACATTGGAAAGTTGCAGTAAGTCTCCTCACAACTGCCTTTCCTCAAGGCAGAACAACCTCAACTACTTTAGCCTGTTGTTCCAGTCCAATGAACTTCTTTGTGGTTCCTCTCTGGACCCACTCCAAGAGCCCCATGTCCTTAAGAAACTGACCAATGCATGACATTTTTTTTTCTATGTGGTAATTCTTTTGAATTAATTAGTCCAAAATGTGCACCTTAATGAACTTGTCAACTTTAAATTGGTTTCCTGGCCTCAGCAGATAGCTTACTGAGTTCCTGCTGATCTGTCCTTGATATCTAAGTTTATACAGTTGAAAGAGACCAGCAGATGTCTTTTTTTTTTGCCCCAAAAGTACAAAAACAATCAAATTGATTAAAATTTAGTTAAATAAAATGAATCTAAATATATACATGGCTTTGATTATAAATAAAATATGTATTTATCTGCCAAAGCAGTGATTTTTAGCCAGGCCAGTTCCACTGAAATAATACACTATTTTATTTTATTTTATTTTATTTTATTTTATTTTATTTTATTTTATTTTATTTTATTTTATTTGATTGCATTTCATTTTATTTTATTTTTTAAAATAAATTAAAAACCCCCAACAAAGCCACAGCCAAACCAACAGAAATTAAACATAGAAAAAACATTAACATGCAATATTATTGTGGAGATTTTACATTAACAAAAATAGGAAACTCAGTTTTGGTTCCCAGAACAGCCATCTTTGAGTCACACTGAGGATATCGAAAAATGCAGCGAGGTTATGCCTGTACGGTATATGGCACAGGAACACAATATAATATCTACAGAAAGTGCAAAGCAGCAGAATTACGGTTGCTGTGGGAACCATACTTTGAATTTAATGATATTTGTTTGTGTCATAGCTCAATCATAATGTTGCATTAATGCAGGCATTTGCATTTAATTCCATATTACATTCCCAGTTTAGAAGAACACATTTGCAGTTGCTCATATCCCCACTTCCAACAGTGATTCAAAATTATATACCTTCTAAGATTATTGTGACAGAACTGTATATAATCTCATGATGGAGCATCTCATTACCCTGGCAAGAGACCTTGAGGCAGGAAGTACTTTGTAAAGGATGTAGGCATTGATAACTAAAAAATTCTATTTTAAAGATGGCTTCTGTTGTCTCTTCCACTACAGAATAGCCCTGACGAGAACCAGGTTGAACAGCTATTCATCAGGATATGGGGAAATGTACATGGAAATATTATGGAAAGCACCCAACAAAAATATTGTTCAAAAGCCATCTAATAGGCAATATAACAAATAAAAGCAAATTATTTGTACTAGGTGTGAAATATTCAATAATACTTCAAAGGGAACCTAAATTTACATATGGTTGGCACTGTTAAACAGAGATGTCACCTAGACCATTTAATTCTAGCAACTAAACAAGCAAAAGCAGGTGTACTGGTCATACTTCTCTTGTAAAGACCCATTACTGAAATGAAGATGCTTATTATGAGACTAAAGGTAAAACAATGATCCCTAAAATAAATGACAAAACTCTAATCACTATCAGCAGTGGAAGGTCTTTACCTTGAAGATTCCACCTAAATTCCTTTTAAAACCAAGTTCTAGAACTTTTTTTGAGCATACAGATTGAAAGACTGCAAGACTTGGAGCGTGTGACCAGGATAAAAGCCAACAGAGAGTGTGAGACCAAGGGGAAAAAACCACATTGAAAAAATTAACCATCAGCAGAAAATCGCTGCTGATGAGATGCACACAAGGTATATTAACTTTTAACTTGCAGTTGCCCATTGCTTTCTGTTATGCATTTGAAATGAAACATGGGAAACGTGATTGAAATGTGGATAACAGAGACTGTCACAGCAGCTTATGTTTAAACTGGAAGCTGGAAGCTTAAGACTAAATTTAAGCTCCTGGGACCCTGATGAGGCTTTCAGGTCTTGATTACCTGTTGTAAAGCAACTCCATTTTCCTGTTTGCTTGCAGTGGTCTATGCTAGGGAATGTTCCCTGTAAGGATAAATCAGCAGGCAGCAATCTGTTTACATTCCTCGTAGTCTGAGGCTTGTGTGTCTGTAGGGCTGTGTGCCTTGTTTACACAGTGGTCATGGGAGATCATGTTTGCCTACATGATGGGTTTACTTGGGCAGATGGGCTCTGTGGAGGTTTCCTTTCCCTAGCACTGAGGAAACTGAAACATGTTATATGTAATTGCAAGAACAGTTAGTAACCCAAACTTGGAGAGCCTTGGGGCGCTCTGGTTTGTGGATTAAATCACGCATGAAGTCATGGGAGCAAAAATCATTTCTTCTCTGCCTACAGTTAGCAGGGTAGGAAGGAATCAAGCTGGTGCAGAAGCTGGAAAAATCAAAGCAGCTGACTTCCCCTAGGGTGCTGTTCTCATTATCAACCAGCGAGTAGCTCTGTCTAGGAAAAATACCGCTCATCTACTGCGCCCTGCTCCCAGCTATAATGAATCACAGTTTGCTGGGGTGATGCATACACCTTGACTTTGGCACTAATCCACTATCATAGTTATCTATTCCCTTGTAACACAACAAGAGGATGGAACGTTCAACTGAGGTAAAAGTCTTCTTGGAGGCAGCTCTTACCATCCTGGCAACATGCCCCTGATTTCACACAGCTCCAGGCACACAAGCTCTCCCTGGGAAACTGATGATTGAAACACACTGATGGTTGATTCAGACAGCTGACTGGTATTCTTACCACTTTGTGACTGCTCTCATACCTGTGCTGCTTCTTAACCCTTCTTCCTTCTGGTTATTTATTTCTGAGTCTTGGTTCCTTCCGGGATGAAATTAGCCTGTCTTAAAACTTATACTTCTGGTATCAACCTGGCTGCTGATTATCCATCATTGCTTATGTACCTCAACTACTCAAGGTAGAAATGATGGTAAGGATTAAATTATGAACCATAACCAGTTTAGTTGCCAGTTGTACAGGGTTACTAAGCTTTGAGCGTGAATAGAGCAACAGTGAACAGAGAGTTTATAAACACTCTGAAATATAATGGTTTTCTTTTTCCCTCTCTACACCACCTCATGCTTAAGTACCACTGAACTGGGGAAGACTTAACTATTCTCTTTGTCCTTTCTTAGCTTCACTGCACCATTCTATTGAGCAGGAGAATGTAATGAGTGTGAAGATAGTAGACAGGAGAAAGTGAACAGAACAGCAGAGCAGACAATGGGGCCCCTGTTGGCTTTAATTGCCGAGGAAAGATGAAGGACATTCTTGACAATGCTCATCACTTATTCTTTCACTGGAGGTGACTGAGATGTGTCTTGATGATACCTGCCTGTCTAACTTCTGACATTTTAGTCTAAGCCCTCTGATACCGTGTTGAGATATAACCATGTCACTTTCAAGTATCATTAGCCTACATTGAGGCTCAAGATTTTGTTAGAGTTTATTTCCAGTTAGCTGTGCTTGGCAAATTCTCCTTGGTAGAAATAACTCAGATCCCCCAAACAAGCCAAGTCGCCAGTTCTCACTGGTGTCTTTTTCTATGTCTAAGTAATTCAAGAAGCAAAAATATCTACTAGTGAATTGTTTGTCTAACTCAAAGATGATAAGAAAAAAGATACTACAGGATGTATTTCTGGATTAATTTATTGTCTTCTTAAAACTAACCATCTGCCTTTCAGAGATACTTCCTTTTCTTCACTTTCTTCCCTGTAGGGAAAGTAAGCGACTGATTCACATTTAATCACGAACGTCAGTTCCATCATAATCATCTATGTTTGAGAGGCTTAATTCTGCCTTGCTTGTGTAAAAATTGTAGCTCTAAGTAATATTTGTGTGGTTAAATTTCATTGCACACTGTCACCGGTTAGTACAATGAGATGAATTCTAGTTAGCTATATTAGTGAAGTGCTAATGAGCTGAAAAAAACAGGGAGGGCTTGCATCTTAAAGGTTAAATAAGCTAAAAAGGTAGAACTGGACTCAGGAAAATATCTACAATTTACTTTCAAGAGCAAGCCCCCATTTTCCAATAGTACTTCCTCACATAAACAAATTGATAGTCATACAAAACAAAACGGAGAAATAATGAACTCTTTAAAGAGTTCCAGCTCTGTAAACACATCCTAAGGGAAATAGATCCCAGTCAGCTCTCTCCAGGGAGCTGTGATGATATTATGTGGTGATAGCAACCCATCCTTCCCTCCCCAGAGACATCAACACTATGTCCCACACCATGCTTAGAATGTTTGAGCCTCATTACAAGTACATTGAAGTACTGGAGGACAAGCAACAAGGTTGGCTAAGGGTCTGGAGACCAAACTGTATGAGGACTGGCTGAGGACTCCGGGCTTGTTTTGCCTGGAGAAAAAGAGGCTGAGAGGAGACTGAGCTTCTGTACAACTACCTGAAAGAAGGATACAGTGAAATTGAGTCTATTTTTCCAAGTAACAAGAGGAAACAGCCACAGGTTGCACCAGAGGAGGTTTAGATTAGATATTAGGAAAAATTACTTGCGGAGGCACTAAATGGTTTAACCTCCCAGAGGTGTGTGAGTACCAGAGCTGAGGGGAGTTTTGATTTTCATGAAGCTTTTCATGGACTGTGCTGGTAACTTCATCACCAACAAAAAACCTGCCAGGCTGAACAGAGAACAAGAGAAAGGAGATGTAGAAAATGAGAGATAAGGAGAAACATCTCCTCTGTAAGAACAGGGCCATGTGCAGAAATGTCAAGGTCTAGGTCAAGTGAAAGGTTCTGCACCTGGGTCAGGATAATCACCAGTATGGGTGCAGGCTGGGAGATGAATCCAATGAAAACAGTGCTGCTGAGAATGATTTGGTGATACTGGTGGGTGTTAGGCTGTTTATGAGCTGGCACTCACCACCCAGAAATCCAACTGTACCCTCGGGTACAGTTGAGGCCAGCAGGTGGATGAAGATAATTCTTTCCTTCTACTCTGCTTTAGTGAGATCTCTCTTGGAGTACTGAATCCAGTTGAGGAGATCTCAGTACATGGATGAGATGAACCTTTTCAAGCAGGTCAAGAGGGGGCCCTGAAAATTATCAGAGACCTGTGAACAAAGGCTGAGGGAATTGAGGTATGAGAAGAGAAGGCCCTGGGGAAAACCTGCTCTGAACTTTCAATACTTAAAGAGAACTTATAGGAAAGATGATGCAAGATATTTTACCAGGATCTATAGCAATAGGACACAGAATCACAGAATCAGAATGATGCAACATTCTTATACTAAGAGGGTATATTTTTATTAGATATGAAGAAGAAATCCTTTAAAATTAAGGTAATGAAACATTGGAACAGGTTGTCTAGAGTAGTTTTGGATGCCCTGTTCTTAGCAGTGTTCAGAGTCAGATTGAACAGGACTTTGAGCAGCTTGATCAAGTGAAAGATCATAGGATCATATAGGTTAGAAGAGACCTCCAAGATCACCACGTTCAACTGTTAACCCAGTGCCACCATTTCCACTAAACCACGTTTTTAAGCACCAGAGCCACACGATTTTGAACACCTCCAAAGACGGCTACTCTGCCCCCTCCCTGGGCAGCCTGTTCCAATCCCTGACCACTCTGTCAGGGAAGAACTTTACCTAATATCTAATGTAAATCTCCCCTGGCACAACTTGAGATCATTTCCTCTTGTGCTGTCACTAGCCACTTGTTACACAGAGAAGAAAGTTTTTCTTTGTGTTATGCACAGGCACTGCTAACGTGTAACGTCTCTTGAGCGTAAGATTTGCTGGGGAACAATGCCTAAAGAGCCTGTAGTGGTCATGGAAAGTGAATAGAGTAAGAGAATCTATGTTAAGGATCTGAACGAGAAGCTGACATGCCCGAGAGCTAATTAATTAGTTTAAAAATTGGACCCTTTTCTTTAGCAGTCCACATCCATCCCACACTGACAACCCAAGGGAAGGAAATACACAAGAGATAAACCATTTCTGTTTGCTCCTTTGTAAACCCCTTACTGTTTTCAGCTGCTATATGGAATAAAGAGTGTATAATTATTGGTCAGTCTGTAGTGTCAGAATGCAAATAGATGGCAACACCTGAAACACTTCACATAATAAGCTCAACAAGAATATTACACTTAAGAAATAAAATTAATTAAATATTAATTAATCTAATTTCTTTATTATTGGATCAGAGTAGATGGGTAACATTTTGAATGGTGTTTATGAAGACTGAGCTAGCAAGTTTTCATTGGTTTTAATCTGGTCATGACACACACATACAAATTTAAATAAGAATTAAAAGTAACATTGTCTGTTAAGTAATTTTTCTATTTATCTTATCTGTCTTGTATTCAGGAAAAGAATATGCGAGTTACAAATGCAATGATATGGCCAGTGACAAAATTAGTTAACAGTTTTATGTGGTTCTGCACACAAGTGTATGTGAAACTACAGTTGAGCTCCTGAGATGACGTTCACTATAGAGCAATAGGTGAGAAAATGCCTCTTGGTGAATTAACTAATTTCTGAGAAGTTTAGTCAGGCAAATCAGAAAGGAAGCACTCAGACTGCAAAGCGAGTGAGCCTGTGAGGAATGCAGCTATATGGAGGGACATTGATACGGTCACAAAGGTCTGCTAGATATGGAATTACCGAGTAGGATAAATTTTAGAGACCAAAACATAACAGCTCCTTCTCTTTTCAGTCTCTTTCCTTCTCAGTCTTTTCTGGCTGCTTCACAGGAAGCAAAGGTCTCCCTTTTTGGTGTGAAAATGTTTCCAATGAGGAGACAGCCAGCTCCAGGTCACTTTTTCCAGGATTGTAGGTTTTGTTTAATCCAGAGAAATATTGCCCATCTTTTTCCTGTTTCCCTCTTCTATTTTTCTGTAGTATTATATGTATGTAGTATTATGCTTTCCTGTAGTATTGTTATGTAGTATGAGTAGCAGTGTTGTTTGTCCCTGTGCTTCTTATTCTAATACACCATAAACATTTGTGTGTTCCCAGCTTGAATGCTCTTACTGCCCTTGGTTCATATTCACTTAAAATCAAACATTTAAATCTTCTACAGAATTCTTACGAGTAAATGTTTCCTGAAAAGGATTTGTTTTAAATGTAGCCAGTTTGTTATTGAGGTAGTAAAAATAGATGAGAAGTAATTTACAATAATTTAACAGATACGCTTAACTAATGTTTTACCTATTATAGTTCTCAGAATGGAAAAGTTATTTAATGTCACCATTGGCACTGAAGTTCTGCAAAAATTCCACAGAGTCCTGAAGTACACCTGTTAATCTCTTTTCCTGCTACTTTGGATCTCATTTTCAGCTGCTTACAAACTAACTCAATATTTCAGGATGTGTGTTGTTTTGGAGTTTGTTTGCCTTTGTTCTCCAAGGTAATTATCCAGCTGTAATGTTCTTCTGGCACAGTCTAAACTAAAGGCTTTAAATCACAACTATGTGCATCATTCTTCTCTGTATTAAAGCAGCTTGTCCCCAGCAATTATCAGATTACAGCAGTCCATTTTTCAATGCCCATTTCTATCAATTTTATGAACAGTGTTTTGTTCCACAGTGCCTTGATGCTACACTTTTTAAACCTACCATACCTTGTTATCTTTAAGTTCTTGCGGAATGAGAACCTGCTTGAAAATTTCTCTGCATGGTTTGCTATCCCTTTTGAATGACCACATCTCCTTCATCTCAAGCACTGTCTTCTATTTCATTGCAAACCCACATGTTCTGGGCGTGGTGACCTCTTTAAATATCTCACCTATAAACCTTTCATTCTAGTGAATGCTGCATACTGTGGCAATTTGTCTGTTGGGATCATCAGTCTTGCTCTTGAGGTTCACATATGCTCTCTTCAGATGTCTTCATCCAGGAAACACCACATCTTATTCTGTTCACAGATCATAAGATTCCTCTTTGGTTTAGGTCCCTAATCCCTCAGACTCGGAGTCTCTTTTAACTTGTAAGAATAATACTGAAAGGGGAAAAAAAGACAATAAAACTGGATGTAACGATAGCCAATCAGTCAGTAGCCCCCCCCTCCCTCTCACCCCTACTCCTCCTGTACCCACTTACAATCAGCACCAGCTGTAGTGCAATTAAACTCAGCAGGTGTTCTGTGGAATTATTTTTTATCACCACCATCCCCTCTCCTCCTCTGCTCCCCCTTCTCTCCCCCCACTCACATAAGACCCAACTGCCTTTCTTTATGGGTCTATAAAAAATAGAGCAAGTCAGATATATAATAGCACTAAAATAACCAAAGAATTAGTAAAAGGAGATGAAGATATATTGAATAAAATGTGCTCACAGACATTAATGGGCAATGTTTAGAATAAAATCATTAATATTCCTTGAAATGATAGTTATAAACTCTTCAGGGTGTCTTCATTGTCTTTTCACTTCATGTAAAGCCCTTAATTTGATTGTATAAGGTCCTGAACATCCTTGCCTGGATTCAATACTGCGATTCATCATATGCTAGTGAAAACCATTATGATACGCTCATGTGGGCTACTCACATGCTTAAAAATTGCCTATGTATGCCAAGTGTTCTGCTGATCATAGTGCTTAGCACCTTAAAGAATTAAATGTAAGAAAACTAATATCATTATCAATTAATGGATAATATCATTATCAATTAATGAAAACACTAACTCTGAGAGCATTAAATAGAAAAACCTCAGGTTTCATGGTACTAACTGAAATTATTTGTCCCTGAAAAAAATAATGCAGATTGTATTTTATACTGTGTATTCTCAGCACGAGGAAGAAAACAAATCCTTTAGGTTTAGTGTATCTTTTATTGTTGCTTCTTTACTTTTTTCTCACTTTCTTAGCCTTGTATTAGTCTTTTTTCTCATCATATTTTTCCAGTGGATGTTTCTGTTTTTTTCACTCAGCTTTGCCAGTATGATGTAAAACCAAGAGTCATGAAGATGACACAGGAGGAGGTAGAGTACTCTGATGTTAAAATATGAAAGACAAAGTTACCTATTTAATATAAAAATTCACCCTTAAAAAAAAGAACACTACTTTTCTCAGCTCTTACTGCATGGAAGTTGAATATCACAAAGTTGTAATTCTAGCTGATGATCATATCCTAGGAATTGTTTTGAATGCTTCCAAAATTCTGAATTCTTTTTTGCACATCTTATACTTCCATAAGCTATTGCCAGACTCGAATTATGAACTGATGAAATGGATTAACCATAAGCAGGAAGAGAAGCAGAGGTGTGGGAGCAGTCTGCATCTTCCAAGGCTGAGCTGCTCTGTGGTGAGAACAGAGCAAGGGAGAGAAGGATGGGTGGGTGGATAGCCTATGTTATTCTGCATACTATGCTCAAGATCTTAAGCACCACCTTCCCTGACATCACAGGGGATGAAAAAACGCTGCTCAGCACAGCAGGGGATAAAAAGGGACTCAAAGAGAGACAGGTGTGGCTAATGACCATCATCACCACCTATCTCCATCCATGGAGCTGGCCACATGAAGAAACTATTTAAGAAGATGGCCAGAGACACTTGAGAGTCTGAGCTGGGGACTGAGGGTGGACTATGCCAGGTATTGATGTAGTGTGGAATAGTGATCTAATTCTTACCTATTTTCTTTATTTCCTTTTTTCCTCTCTACCCTTTGAGCATGGCATCTATTTACTTGCGTGAATTAACCCTTCGTGTGGGCCTGTGCTGTAAGTATTTTTAATTCAGCCTATGTCAGTCTGCAAAACTGATCATTCCCTTTCCTGTCTCTGATCAGTTGGGACCTGACAGCTATTGCTAATGCAGTGTGATCACCTAAGAACTTAGTCAAAACTAGATTGCGTGATCTTAAGCCAATAAGGTTTGTTGTGAAAAATAGAAGTGTTAAAATTAGTATAACCATGTGTTGCAGCATTACATGGTACAGTCATATCAGCTTTCTGTGTATACTGCCTCTGAGTGAGGTATTTTAATATTGGCTAGAAAAAGTTTTAGTATTTTGCCCTAGAATACATTAATACAATATTCTGAAAGCCTATGATTATTCATCAACATACTAAAAGCACCTAGAAATGGATTTTAAATGCAGCAGTTCAGGATTTTTGTATAGTTTGTAGTTTAATTTCACATAAGATGATAGAAGAAGACATACATTCGAAGTGACTAAGCCAGTGCAAACATTCAGTACTGCTCATGGAAAAGGGGGAGAGAGTTAATCACATACTCAGAGACCGCAAAAGTGCACGTACAGGCAGATTAACTTAGCCCAGCCAAACCTAGCTACGTCGGTTTTTAAGCCTCAGACTTTTGACTTTTTTTTCCCCCTTTTATCGTAGAGTTTTCAATGCAAGTTTGTAAGTTATAGCAAACATGAGCACTGAAATCCAGAACCCTACTGATGCCTCTAAGCAGTGTTAGTAGGGCTGAAATCAGTACGTCTAATGAAACTTAAGCAAGGGAAGCTTGAGAATAATATAACTAGTAAATTTTGACACATTAAAGGGATTCACCAATATAAAGGTACTCTATACTGTAGGGGTATGTGACCACAACCTCCAGTCTTTAAGCAGTTCTTCAGTTAATTCCTCTAAGCAGCCAAGAAAGCAGTTCCTTTCCCTCTTCATATAGCTAGAACATTTCTAAAGCAGAGTTCATTGTAGGGTTTTTAGCTTGGCTAGGAAGGTATCAAAAAATAGACCTTTAATCACACTTCTCACAGCAGTTTAACTTTCTAGAAGAGAATCATTATTGCTGGGTGATGTATTATTAATTTCCTTGCCAAAAATGCAACCCACTGTTATCAGTGGAGCTAGTTTGAATTCAGCAAATGCTTTCCATTCTTCAGTATTTGATATATGGAATGCTGGAGGTGTAATTTCTTCCTCCACTCTGTAGCCCGGTGGCTGACCTGTCATCAGGGTCCTCAAACCCAGGTTTTACTGAATGGATCTGAAATGCTGGCTCTTCTGGTTATCCGTTTGTCTCAGTGATGCGTTATATGATGTGGAACAGGGGAAAGGCTCCAACAGGAGATACCAGTTTTTCTAAACTAACTGAAAACGTTTTTACTGTCACACATTAATGAAAGTCCATTAGTGAAGAAGTATCTCTGTGTCTTTCAGGGGTGGTGTTTAAAGAAAGAAAAATCACCGTCTTCTCTTTTTATATTTTCCCCGCGTTATATTGGTGTTCTGGAGTGGGATGTGTTAATTTCAGTAAGGTAGACAAATATTGCAAGTCAAAGATGGTAATGTGATCCTATCTCTGTGTAAGTAATTAAATAAGGTCTGGGATTTTGAATACAAAGAAACTGTGGTCTGCCTCATAGAAACTTCTGATAGCACCATTGAGTTATTTTTGAGTTATTTCTAAAGACAGAGACAAAAATGACAGTAAAATATTTTAAAAATTAGGTACTGAAAAATGTTTTCATTCTTTAAAAATCCTGATTTGCTTTTCTTTGTTGAAAATGATCTTTATGAAAGAAAACCTTTCAGTGGTTTAGATCAGACAGTAGTATGTACATTTCTTCTACCGGTAATTCAAGAAAGATACGGTGGAATTACATGAAGTATGTGGAATAGTAACCAAACTTGTTAAGAGCACTTACCTTAGGAAGAGAGTCTAGAATGGCTTGGCTATTCAATTTGAAGAGGAGAAGTCTGGGGGCCACTATTTATAACTGAGGCTTACGCAATGGTAGAAGCAGTGAATAAACTGAATGCAAAAGTGTTATTCATTACACTAATAACTGCTCAATTACACAGACAGTGACCAGTTTAAAGCAGTAAACTGGAAGTAGATAGTGAACTTTTTGGGATTTGCTGCTATGGGATTTAGTAGAGGCAGACAATATCAGTCAGTTCAAAATGGGCCATAGATCCATAAACAGATACTGTCTTGGTTTAATCCACCAGGTTCTCTAAGATGGAAAAAAACAAGGACAAATTTATAGGAAAGCAAGATGATAACAAGTTTTATTACTAAGGAACAAGAACAGCTAGACAACAGGGAATAAGATGAACATCCAGTAGCACTACCTGGAGCCCACAGAAGTCTATGTGGCCACAAACAAAAGACTTGAAGGCAGAACAAAAATGAAAACAACCTCCCCCACTCCTTTTCCTTTATAACTGACAAACACCAACAGTGCAGAAACAGAGAAGGAAGAAAAAGAAAATGTAACAAAGATATAATAAAGACAAGAGTTAAAATGGACAAGGGAAAACGATGGTGATTTAGGAAGCAGATTCTGGCAAGAATCTTCTCTCAGAAGATTCTGTCTCTTCTGAGAGAGACAGCAAGTGAGCAAATGAAGCTTTATTACCTGTGCAGCCTGTATTTAAGCAAGTTTCTTGACACACATGATTTTTAGGAGAAATACATGGCATCTGACAATTGGTTTGGCACAGTTAGCAAGGGTACTAAACATTCAGTGATAGGTTGGCATGGCTTGTCAGGACACAAGTCATCACTTAGTGATTGGTTGGCACTGGTGACACGGCTCAGGATCATGCTCGTGCTGGTAAATTTAAGGGAGGCTGAGATAGCTATGGTAGCAGTGGCCAGGGTGTGCCCAGCAGCCATCCCATGGTTATCTGAGACTCCTACAGTAAAAGAAGAAGGGAAAAGGACAGGAAAGAAAAAAAAAATGGGTATGAGGATGATATGGTAATAAGACTGAGACAGGAATGAGGGAAAGATGAAGAAAAACACAGAAGGGAAAGGATGACTTGGGATAACCTTGTCAGCAAGTCCGTGAGGCAAGGAAAAGAAGGCAGTAACAGCAGTATCTACTCTGCATGTGGCTCAAGGAGGAAAGAGAAAGTTTAGCCCTCACACATGCCACTTATTTGTCAACGGAGAATGGACATCTACTGGTTCTCATGTAGGTCATGTGATGGAATCAGGTTGGTTTCCCAAGCTGTCATGTCATGTCAAGGGTGAGGAATTAACCCATGACACTGTGCCCCTAAATCCCTTTCCATGGCATAGAAATGAATACATCTAACTGCAAATTAACATAAATAATATATACATATACACAATAAAGAACACATAACTATATACAATATAGTTATATAACTCCCCTGACAGATACTAAAAGCACTTAGCAGAGCTGTACCCTCTTACACCTCTAACACAGTAATTGTGAGTGCTGGTGGAGGAGATGGACCACAGGAAGTACCCAGCTTCATGCAATCTCTCTGTATAGCTTCTCCTATTATCACTGTTGGAGACAGAAAACTGGTCTTTATGGTCTGACCCTAGAGAGCACGTTTTTATGTTCCTGGGACTGATGTCATCTAGAGTGAAAGAGTGGTATCTGTGAGAAGCAATGGCTTCCATCCTCCTATGTCTCTTAATTATTCTTGGCTGCATGGGCAACGCCTCTAAGTCTAATACAGTTCTGTGATTCAGAAGCATAGGTGACAGAATTAGTTCAAAAATTGAATAAAGATATCTAAAAACAATTTCTTAAGTTACAAGCACACAATAATCATCATATAAAAACAAAATACCCCAAAACTCTGAGCTCCAACACTAGAAAAAAGCTAACAACGAATCAAAGTATAAATAACGTATGCAATGAGTTGGAACACGAATGACTGAACAAGTG
The DNA here is from genome assembly GCA_013397515.1 of Upupa epops. Classification (NCBI taxonomy): domain Eukaryota; kingdom Metazoa; phylum Chordata; class Aves; order Bucerotiformes; family Upupidae; genus Upupa; species Upupa epops. The sequence continues at coordinate 103,239 of VZRI01001455.1, forward strand.
AAAGACATGTTGTGTTCATGTAAAAGTGAGGGAGTTGTTTAATCCTTTCTATGACAGATGTGTTATATATGTTACAGATGTAACACAATTCCAAGTACAATTAGTTCTCATTAAAAGGAATAATTAGCACCTGTGCTTTTTGTGGAAGTGTTATTTCATACGGTACATGATTGCCTAAAGTAAAGCACACAACTTTTTCTGTGCTTTTAGGTATTGATTTTGCTATATTTTTTCAAATATAAACTGAACTGAATTTATATAAAATACATATGAAATACAAATAGTAAATATAAAATATGAATATGTATTTTTATAATAATGATAACCCCAAACAAAATCTATAATTTTGTTTGATTTTTCCATGAGTCTGGTTTTATTGTTTAAAAATCGCAGTTATTTTAGATATTAAATACAGTCATTTAGCAATTACGAATGTTCAAGCTGTACTTTGGCAAAATATCAGTTATAGGAAAAAGTTTAATAGTTGAGTCAATATTTTCTAAACTTTAATACTTGTGAAGGCTGAAGGTCTCAGAAGCTCAAGGGCTGAAAGTATTGATTGAAGTGGACCACTAGCTCAGTACCCACATCACAACAAATCAGCTGAAGACTTGCTTCTAGACACAGTACATTTGCTCTTTTTCCCAACACGCTGTGTTTCTTCATGAAACATAGCACCAGCCTAAAGTAATAAGCTTTAAAAACCACAAGTTAAGAACATAACTGTCTATCCTTGCTCTAACTTACTGTGAGTTAAAAACCCTTTTCTTGTCTTTCTTAGTTCATTCTGCTCATCTCGTTTTATATTGTTCAACACACCGTATACATCAAAGATCCATAGAATCAGTAAACATGGATGGTGTCAATAATGTCCTGATAGACACTGGTTTCCAGATACCCTCAAAATGGGCTTTACAAATGACCACAGAGTTGCCAGTAGCAATACTAATTTTATTCCCATTCTGTATCAGCTGTGAATAGTAACTACTAGTTTAACTCTACAGCTGCGCTGTATGAGTTTCTGTGTATTTTTCATACATGCTGTCTTCAGAGCCAGCTTTAGTGAAAGAGGCTCAGGCAGGGATGATGCAGCTGCTGGGCATACTCTAGCCATAAATATCTCTATGTGCCGCAGACTCCCTTAAAAGTTTCACTACTAGCTGACCACAGTGCTGGTTGACAGACCCAGACTGATTACCAGGTGCCATCTGTCTTGTCAGTCTATTACTGATTGTTTTCGCTGTACCAACCAGTTGTAAGATGATGTGTGTATACTCTGTAGATGAGGAACGTGCTTCAATATCGGCTGCACACACACAGTAAAGCTCTTGCTCATGCTCTCCTTTAGTAACTGGTTTTTTGGTTTGGTTGTCTGGTTTGGTTTGTTTTCTCTCATGATGGACAGTAATTCTCCTTCGTAGGATGGGTAGACTTATACTCACTGACACTATTCTAAATCCTTCATCTTTAGATGGGAAATTTCCATCTGTAAGGGTAATTGATCAGTGTTAGTGATGCAGTGAGATGTTATTTTGTCTTTATGTATTGTCTTATTATAGACCATTCCACAATTACTTATGAAAACATCTGGGTTTTGACAAATCAAACATTTTTAAGAGTATCCAATGTATTGAGAGAAAATGCCATAAGGTGTGTGCATGCAGATACTGACAAACCATCTTGACACGACTGTTTCAGTACAGCGATGCCAGAGTTACGCTCATTTAAAAAACCATTCTTTGCCCTGAGCGGCACATTCATGTATTTTTGTCCTGCACTTGTTAACTTTTTCAATGTTATTGAAAAGGTCTGTTCCCTAACCCTATGCCAAGCTTCCACAGTTGGATGTCATTGCTACCTGCTGGGATAAACACTCCTTGATTACAGGCCATCTCCCTGGCAGTGCTCAGAAGACTCCTTTCAAAGGCAAAGGGCTGTAGTGGCCTTCTCATATTTGTCTGCCACTTAGCAGAACAGACACTCATAGAACAGTACTAGCTTCCCAGGTTTACTATCATTAATGACATTCCTCAAGTCTGGCATTCATTTACAATGTGCCTAGACAATCACTTAGAGAGTGACTTATGTTGACACACTTGAAAAAGTATGAATGGCTTTTTATTCTTAAATGGAAGTCCTCATAGATGTTGTCAGCACACTGTATATTGCACCCCCATTGATCTGGCCTTCAAAGCTTTGATTTGAGGCAGAAGCAAGTATTCATTGTTTTTTAATTGACAGAATGGAGCACAATTGTGCACAGTGATTAGAAAAACACAGCTATGCTTCCTGGTCTGAGTTAGAACAAAGCCACTTCAGTTCTCTTACCTAAGTATCTGCACATTCTGCAGTCAACATCGTCTTTGTGCAGAGTGTCTGCTTCTAGAAATGATAGTGCTCGATGTTTACAGTGACTCCCAAGGACTGGCGTGCAGCAAGTACAGTAGTAGCAGAAAAAAGCAATTTCAGATGTCACCAAGAATTAGATTTTTAGAAGAAGAAATTCTGATTGTGGTTGAAGCTTCTTTCAAGTTTCCTTTCATCTGACCAAAACGTGTAGGAAGTTGTCTATTTTCTTTTTTCATATCATTTCTGTGGCATTTTTTTCTGAGGAATCAGAAGCATCAGGAGTATCAGAATCAGACATCAGCCATAGAAAAATATGTTGTCTGTGTCCTAGTTGAGAATTTTGTTCTCCTGTAAGATTTTTTCTCTTAATTTTAGTCATTCAAAGAGGACTCATCACCATAGACCAGCATAGACCTAATCATAACCCTCAATCTGTAGTCAGTGAATAGACAGCTGCATCCAGATATAATGTTGTACCCTCCAACACACTTGAAGACATCACTGTAGGCATGTTTCACCACAGTGAGTATGTGCTGAGGCAAAGAATGACTAAGAAATGTTGTGCCTCCTTCAGAGCTGTCTCCTCATTCCAAACAAAACTGGAACGTCCCAGAAACCACTACAACTTCCTAAGCAAATGAAAAATCAGCACAAACCCCACAAAAACACAATTCCTGGCCCAAATATATTCATTCAGAGAGGTGCTGAATAGCTGAATCAGGTGGGTTCTGCCTGGACCTGGGAATGTAATTTTTCCAGTTCCCTGAAATGGCTCAAACCATGGCAACTGCAAGCACTTTCTCTTGCCTGATAGGTAATTGTAAGAGTTACAATCCTCTTGTTTATTCTGCATTCCAAATCACCATCTCCAGGGCACAGTGCAGCATTCAATTTTTTTTACAGTGGTTTCTAATAGTTAAATTAAAAAACAAACCAAATGATTTTAGACATAATTTTATGGCCTGTATTGTCTTATTATTTTATGTTTGGTATCATAATTTAAAAAAAAGTTCCCTTTCCTGAGGCCTAGAATGGGAAAAAATTTAGTTCAGCCCTAATAAAAGTTTTCCTGTAGCAAAAATTCATTACTTTCAAGTCTAGAATTTCATGTTAGTGTCGAGTTAGAATCTGAAGCTTGCTGCTGTCTAAGGGAATCCTCAGAAGACACTGTCAATGAAGAATGGAAAACATTGCATCAAACATCTAAGAACACGATACAAATCACACACAGGAAGGACAGATACAGACATAGAATAGTTTGGACTACCTATTGTGGTCATCTGATCCAACACCCCTGCTCAAGAAGGATTGCCTAGAGCTGATTGCCCAGGACCACACCCAGGTGGCTGTGAAATATCCCTCCTTTCAGGTATTTATTGACATCAATAACATCCCCACTGAGACCTCTTTGCTGCAGACTGAACAGGCCCACCTCATAGGAGAGATTCTCCAGTGGTATATCATGTCTGTGGCCCTTTGTTGGACTCTCACCTGTATGTCCATGTAACTCTGGTACGGTCGAGTCCTTTCACAGGCACAGTACTCCAGACGTGAGCAGGAGGAAGGATCAACTTCCTCCATCTGCTGGCAATCCTTTCCCTAATTCAGCTGAGGTCACCATTCCTTCTCTCTGCTGCAAGGGCTTATTGCTGTTCGCTTTCATCTTGATGTCCACCAGGATCCTCAATCCTTTGCTGCAAGACTGCTTCACAGATATTCAGCCACTTCAAATATTGGTGGATGTGCTTATTTGCCCTCAGTTCATGACTGTGTGCTTCCCTTGGTTGAGCTTCATGATGTTCCTGTCAAGCTGTCTCCAACTAATCAAGTTCCTACAGGACCCTCTGGTGTATTGGCCACTCCCCACAGTTTTGTGTCATCTGCAAAAAGTCTTGCAGAGGGTACACTCTGTGCCATCATCCAGATCAAAACCAAGGATGTTCAATGAGATCTTTACAACAGCACTTCAAAGCAAATGCCCAACAGAAGAGCCTACGTCAAGTTTGTGATAAATCCTCTTTGATGAGATCTCCTCCTCATATACTCTGAAAATAAAGAAGTATGAAGTGGTTTTCTAAAATTTCTTACAAACTTTGTTCAGCAGAATTGCTAACTTACCTGGAGCACGATTTGTCAATGCTACCATCATTCAAAGGTTATTGCCGAGGTTCAGGTAAACACTTCACATGATCAGAAATCACATTAACCATGACAAGGTGGAATCACTTCCAGAGAAAAAGCAACCAACCAACCCGGAATGTGACTGAAGTGAAAGTGAATCTAGATATTCTATTTGAGTGATTTTGCCTTTTTTTTCCCTAATTACTTATTTAAGATTCAATGGAAAGCTAAGGCTTTACCAGATTTACAGAGTAAGCATAGATGGAGAGTAACAAGCAAGATAATAATTGTCTTGAATTTCTTGCCAGATACATCTGAGAGCATTTAGGGGTTTATTTTCTTATATTTTCTTTCCTTTTTTCCAATATGAGAATTGTTTAAGCAAACTTCAAACTTTGTGTGTCCCAAATTCATGCTCCTGCCACTGTGAATGTGACATATATGAGTTTAGAAGGAACCTTGGTTAGGGATTAAAAGCACAGAAATTAATGACAGGAGTCTGCAAAAAGCTTATTAGTAAAGTTAATATTCAGAAAAAGGGTATGTCAGGGGTTGGAAAACATTGATAACTTAGGATAAAAATACCCCAAGGTCTGATATTCTTGTGTTACCTGAGAATCATAGAATGGCTGGAAAGGATCTCCAGGATCCCCAAGTCTATCCCTCATCCCAACATCTCCCCAAGCCCTAGACCATGGCCTCAAGTGCTCTATCTACTGATTTTTTTAAACACCTCCAGGGATGATGACTCCACCACCTCCCTGGGCAGCCTGTTCCAGTGCCCAACCATAAAAGCCTACGAAAGGTAGGATCCAGTATGATGCAGGTGGCTGCAAATGCTAAAATTCTTGGTTTGTGTCTGAAGAGAAGACAAATAGGAAAGGGATTTGATGGGTACCCAGAAGCAGTGATGTCTTAAGCAAACCTGCCTGCAAATTGCTTGCATATTTTTTTTTTATCTTGAGCTTCTTCCATGTTCAGTTCAGGTACTGCTGTTTATGCAACCATAGGGTGAAGTAGATCAAGGAACTGGCTTGGAGATACCAGAGGGAAGAAAGAATGAATACGGGGATCTTTTTGTGTGGATCATCTTTCATATACAACTCAAACTTTGGTTTTGTGTCAAAATCAATGAGCGAAATACCTTCTAGACAAAATCTGTTGATCAGAAAGGGTTCTTGACATCTTGTCAGGAATCTGACACCTTGGTTGGTTTTAGGTTGGACTGGATGATCCTTAAGGTCTTTTCCAGCTTCATCATTACTGTGATAAATGGCAAATTCACTTGTGTTTTTGTTGGCTGATTTCAATCTTACAGAAAGGAGCATAGGTTTGAACCACTCCTGTTCACTTGATTTTTTCCCATTCTGCAGAGTGTTGTGGGGTTTGGTTGAGATCTCAAAAATTTGAGAAATTCGGAGATTTTGGAAAATGGTAGTAAAATGCCTTAGGAATCATGCTGGATAATGAAGCCAGTTTGCCCTTTCACTGGGATGCAATGCCAGCAAGCTTTTTGATTTGCAACCACGCAGAGTTGGTATTTTTTGCTTAAAGACATGGTATGCTGTTATTTCACAATTATTAAGTAGTCATTGCATGGCGCTTCCAAAAGCAGTACAGCTGGTTTCAGAAGAGTTATTAGAAAGATTGGAGGCCAGACAAGAAAGTCACAGAGAGACACAAGAGAATCTGAGTGCATTTATCTTTGTGAAAATATAACAAGTGCTTCTCTTCAATCTGCTGGAGGGGAGGAAGATGCTGCAGACTGGACAGACTGGATCAATGGGCAGAGGCTGCCGGGATGAGGTTTAAAATGTCCAAGTGCAGAGTCCTACATTTTGGCCACAATAACCTCCTGCAGTTACAGACTGGGGGGATGAGTGGCTGGAGAGCAGCCTGGCACACAGGGAGCTGCCAGTACTAGTTGACAACCGGCTAAATATGAGCCAGCAGGGTGCCCAGGTGGCACAAAAGGCCAATGGCATCCTAGCTTGGATCAGAAATAGTGTGGCAAGCAGGACTAGCAATGAAATTCTCCTCCTGTCCTGGGCACTGGTGAGGCACCCCTGCGAGTACTGGGAGCAGTTCTGGGCCCCTCTCTTCGAGACAGAGATTGAGGTGTTGGAATGGATTCAGAGGAGAGCAACGGGGCTAGGGAAGGGACCGAGGGGAAACTGTTATGAAGAGAGACTGAGGGACCTGGGGGTGTTTAGCCTGGAGAAGAGGAAACTCAGGAAGGACCTTATAACTCTCTACAACTACCTAATGGATGGTTGTAGTCAGGTGGGGATCAGGCTCTTCTCCCAGGCAACTAGCACCAGGATGAGAGGGCAGGCCTGAAACTGCCAGGGGAGGTTTAAGTCAGACATTAGGAAGCCTTTCCTCACAGAAAGGCTGGACTCCAAGGGAGGTGGTGGACTGCCCATCCCTGGAGGCGTTTAAGAAAAGGCTGGACGTTGCACTTAGTGCCCTGGTCTAGTTTATTGTGGTGATGTTAGGTCCTGAGCTGGACCTGATGATCTCAGAGGTCTTTTCCAGCCTAGATAATTCTGTGATTTTGTGATTCTTTACACAGTCTTTAACAACTGCAGAAGAAGAAAATTAATGTTCTAACAGGAGACAGTGAGTTTCAGTAATGAAATCAAAAAGGTAGAAAAATCTGTATGAAAAGGAAGGCATTTTCTCTGAACAGAGTACATAGCTGAGTACTGACCAGCCTATCAGGGATCACAGTAGATTCATCGTGGGTCTAAAGTGTTTCATTCTAAGTCAATTGGATTTCTAAGTAATAAACATCATACTTACTGAAATAGTTTTTTCTATGTAGAGCAAGCAGAATTGGTATTCTCAACCTAAAAATATCAGGTTTTTTTAAACTTTGAATTTGAAGAATCATATTTTGCACTTATGAGATATAATTGAACATCTTTTCAATAATCACGAGTGATTTTTATTTAAGGCTATTAAAAGTGACTTCAAACCACCTTCTGGGATAAATGAATCCCACATGTTGTCTTAGATCCTAAAAAGTTTCCACTTCTGAAGAATAAACAGTATATGGGCATTCATCTTACAATTTATTTTTTAAACTCCCTGTAACACAGCTCAGTGTGTTCTTTGAACAAAGGGAATTCAGTGAGCTAGATTTCAGACACAAAGAAATGACATCTAAGTGAAATAAGCAAATATCTTGGCATTTCTTTCTCAAAAAAGGAAAGAAATAAAAAAACCCTAAAATGCATGTTCAGGGACATCAGCCACACAGATTGTTGGAGAAACAGGAGAATCACTACCTAGAAAACAGCTATGCCCAGAGAGGCTCTAGGAGGAGATGTCTAGGTGTTTGTCTATTTATCTTAGGATTGTCATAGTAGAAGAGGCAATTCTGAATGCTTAGAAATTTTGTAATGTTGAAGTCCCAGGTCTGAAGAGATCTGAAGACACCTTCCATAGGAAAAATGTCCATCCTTTCCCCACAAAAATCAATTATCAAGCCTACAAATATGATCTGAGAATAGTTTCTGATTGCCTGTAAACTTGCTTTCTTCTCAACATTTTATAAAAATCAGACATCTAAGATCACAGAATCATAAACAGATAGAATGCAAAGGGTTGGAAGGGACCTCCAAAGGTCATCTAGACCAACCCTCCTGCAAGAAGCAGGGTCATCACTTACAAGACCAGATTTGCAAAGTCTAATCCAGCCGGACCTTGAATGGCTCCAGGGATGGGGCCTCTACACTACCTCTCTAAGCAGCCTGTTGTAGGGGTCCACCACCCTCAGATTTAAAGGTCTCTTTCCTCATGTCCAGGACAAATCTACCCTTTTCCAGCTTCAAACCATGACCCCTTGTTCTATATTTCCCTGCCCTTGTGAACAGTCTTCCCCAGCCTTCTGACAGCCCCTATCAGGGATTGCAAGATCACTATCAGGTCCCCTTGGAGTCTTCTTTTCTTCAGCCTGAATGACCCCGATGCTCTCAGCCTGTCCTTGTAAAATAACCTGATTCTAAACAGCCGACATCTACTTCTTTGGGTATTTGGATTTCCATTAATACTGTACTTCTTAGCAGAAACTCTGTTTGAACTATGAAAGTGTGAAATGGCAGTGCTCTATGCAGAATTCATATGCAGAGAACATACTTGGTTCCTATTTTCACTTTTCTGTTTAACAAATAGTGTTACAGGATGCTTGCAGTTATTTTAAAGTAAAGTATAATCAATATTTTAAAAACCCAAGAAGAATAAATAAAACCAGTTCTTCTAAAATCTTACTCATTGAAGTATAGAAATAAAAAAAATATTCTTTATGTCCCCCTACGCAACATCTACCCTTGTCTTAAACACTTCCAGGGATGGATACTCATCCCCCTCCCTGGGCAGGCTGTCCCAATGCCTGACAACCCTTTCAGTCAAGAAATCCCTCTTGACACCAACCTGAACCCTGGACCTCCCCTGGAGCATCTTAAAGCCACTTCTCCTCACCCCATCACTGGTCACTAGGAAGAATGGTCCAATCCCCACTCCTCTTCAACCTCTTTTCAAGTAGTTGTAGAGAGCAATAAGGTCTCCCCTCAATCTCCTTTTCTCCAGGCTAAACAGCCCCAGATCCCTCAGCTGTTCCTCATATGACACCTGCTCCAAATCCTTTACCAGCTTGATAGCTGCTTCTGTCTCCTCTGCATCCCTCCAGTGTCCCTCTTGTAGTGAGCAGCCCAAAACTGGACTCAGCACTTAAGGAGTGGCCTCACCAAAGCTGAGTAGAGAAGAATGATCACCTTCCAGCTCTTGCTGGCAACACTATACAGGATGCTATTGGCATTCTTGGCCACCTGGGCACACTGCTAGCTCATGTTCAGCTGTCTGTCTATTAACACCCACAGAAAGCTTCGTGCCTGGGACATTCAACGTCAGATTTTCATTTCTAATAACTGAAGAGCTTGGTTAGGAGCACGGTTAAACATGGCAATGAAATACCTGCGTCTGTACTTACAGATGTGCTTATTTAGAAGCTCTGTTGCCACTGACATGTATTGTAGGATGACTGGGCACTTCATTAATTTCCAAACCACTAAAAGTGATAACATGGATGTCCTTATAACTGGCCTCACAAACACTTGAAGTAAACACAACATTCAACATTGCAAACAATTGTCCAGCTTCAGCTGGGTCGAGAGGGATCAAGAACCAATATAAGAAACAGGAATTGTCAAAGACTGCTACAAATATTACATCTAAAGATTCCACAGCTCGAAGACAAGATTGTCTGCATTTAAATGTGTTACTGTAACTTTTAACAATTTTAATTAATGGTTTACCTTACATGTCATACAGCTAGGCCTTGGAAAGGGATGGAGGCTTCATCTCTGGAGAGGTTCAACAAAATGGCAGACATGGTGCTTCAGCAGATGGTTTAGTGGTTCAGGATTGTAGGGAAAAGGACTGGACTTGATGATCTTGACGGTCTTTTCCAACCTTCATGATTCAATGATTCTGTGATTCTACGCTACGTATTTCTTCATGATTTCTGAAAAATAGAATGTCATATTTCAGTTTGTGTGACGGCAATCTGATATAAAATTTACATTTCATATAAAATTTTATGTAACTTAATTTTACGTAAAATTCCATGTAAATTACACCTCATGTAAAAATTTATGCACTTGAATCTTTAGCAAAGGTAAGTAAACATATTTCAGAATCACAGAAATTAGTCCAACCAGAATTCAATAACATTAATCAACTAGATGTATGGACTTCTTAAAGTTAGAATAATTGCACTATTACCTAATAGTGTCTTCACAGGTAATGAAGATATACCTGCTTTTTAGCCATACAAATGATAAATTTCTTTTACATATATATTTAATAAATCTTTTCAAATACTTCACTGAAAATAAAATACAAATTACAAGTAGCGACATGTTCAGCATCTGAAATCTGGAAATGAAGATATAACTTATGTTTCTTAAATGATAGATAACTGCATCAGGACATCTGGTATAATGTACAATAATTTCTAATTTAAAACATGAACTTGTGTTGTTGAAAAAATCAATGCGATGAAAAATCCTCTGGTGTTGAAGAATGTGAGCAGATCATAGAAGAACAAAAAAGCTGAAGCTGCTCATATACTTCACTAACAGAAAAGAAAAGATCTGTTCCTGAAATTGAAAAACTAGACAAGACCTTACAGTCACTGCATCTGGATGTAATAGCTTCCCAGCAGAAACACAAAGTGGAACTTGCTCAGGTAGAACAGCAGATAACACAGCTTGAAAGAGACCTTACAGATGCCAGGAAAATTTATAGTCAAAAGGATCAGGTACGCTTTTGCTATAAGAATGAGCAAAACAGCTATCTCTTGAGAAATCACATTGCAAAACAGAACGTGGAGTCTGGGATAGCACTGCTTCGTACACATTTGCTATGAATTCTACAGAATAAAAATGCTTTATCACAAATATTGTAAGTAGATATTTCTCTGCTGTTTTTCTCTGCAGTCATGATATCTTAGAGTTTATGATAGCAACGCTGTGAAAAGGCACATTAATTAACGCAAGGAAGCGATGACTTCTGTTGTCTTTGTAGGTATTTTTGTAATTGCTATCGCCAGTTTTAATGTCAAATTCCATTAGTTTGAAAATTTCATTTGCAAAGTCAGAAATCTACCTCTACAGAAGATTCCTTTCTTCTAACAGAAGAAAATATTCACAAGGTGAAAAGGTTTGGAATGTATTAATAGCAGAGTATCCGTATCCCTAAACTACAAAACGAGCAGGAATCATTTGTACTTACTTGGGAACTTTGCCAAATACGTCATTTCAATTAGCGATGACAACATTTAGGAGCCTCTAATTGTTTCTGTCCTTTTTTGATTTCATTTTTCTTTTGTTTTGCTGATCTGCTGGAAATAATAAAAAATCAACACCCTACTAATTTTCTGAGTGCATTCCATAAGGTGATGCACAAAGTATCATCAATCTAGAGGCAATTTAGAAATCGGGTAATGAGGAAGAAACGTTGACTGCTTAATTTTAATGTTTTTTGTTAAACAAGAAGATCAACAGAATGGAATTAGTCCCAGAACAATCTCTTCCTCATAATTAGAACTTTTTTTATTATTGCTGGAATAAACAAAAGAAATTGAAACATATTGCTGTGGTGGAATATTACAGAGTGACTATTAAAGTTTTACACACCTGAAAACAAATGATAGTACAAATAATTGTCACATTAACGTCACTGGTTTCAAGCTGTCTGATAGAATTTTATGTTCTCAATATAAGGAATGTTTAATGTTTGAACCAAAAAACAGTACAGCATGAATAATTAAAGGCTTAAGTTAAATACATAGACAGTCATTTAAATTTAGATCTGCAATAACATTTACTATTATTCTCCAAGGCTTTGACTGTGCTTGACAGAAACAAAGTACTCTGGGATTAATTTCAAGAAATGGTGCCAACTGTGCACAATTTGCTGTAATTAAGACGTGAAAGAGTACTAAATATTCAGATTAAAAGAAGCATGATGGAGCAGGATAGAGAATTAAGGTGTGGCGTCAAGCCAATACAGCACAGTCACTCATAAATACTCAACAGTGATTGATATGAAACTTACACCTCTAAAGTTTCAACACAGACTCTAGAACCCTGCAGAGAAAAATTAAAACCCCAGTGCTGTGTCTTAAGAGAAAGGGCCCTTTCAACTCCAAAGTTCAAATTGTATGCAGCATCTTCAAACAAAAAGTAAAGAGAGACTAAATTTTGTAGCTTTACACAGGTAAGAAGTTTAAACAATGAGGAAAAAGAAGCAATACGGTCGCTTTTTTCCTACATCTTTGGGATATCCCCGTGACCACATTACCCTACAACATTTGCCTAATGCCACAGGCAAGAACTCTGTAGCAGCAGATCAATCTGTATTCCCCCGCTTTTCTCTCAGACCTACATGGAATATTTCTTTTTGCCTTTGAACTTACAAGTATTGACTAATGATATATTTATTGTAATACTGAATCTTCTCTTCTTCAACAGACCTTTTTAAATTAAAGTCTCGTGTAACATTTTTGATCCTAGAGGAGGTGTTAGTACTTGACCAGCTGCTAATGAGGTGTTGTGTAATCTCATGTATCCTATATCTCAGGATAGCAGGATGCAGTATGAAAAGTACATCATAAAAGGCTATTGGAATGCTTCTTGTCTTCACAGGTGATACGCAGAAGAGATGACCTTCTGAGAAAGTCAGAAGCTGATTTCCTGGAGGCAAGGGAAGGTATCAAAGCAAGAGTGGCTGAGGTAGAGCACCTTGCCGGTGTGGTCAAGAAACTGAAAGCCAGTATCCAGGACACAGAAAGAAAAGGATCAGAAACCACCACAGTGAGAAGTGAGATTCAGCAAGCTAAACCAGTGACTGCAGGGTGTGCATAAGCAATGCAGAAAAACAGGTAATAATGTGGAAAAATAGTAATATTATGGAAATGTGAGTTTGGTACAGTCTAATGGAATAGAATTTTCAGTCTTATGGGCATGTCATTGTTGTAATCAAATAAATATAAAAGCTTGTCTGTTCTGCTTTAGGATAAATTTACAGTTATAGACAGCGACCTCATCAAAACTAAAGAAACACAAGTGGGTCTTTTTTATCGATTTCTATTTCTGTTCTGTATTTGTATTAATTTGGTGACACATCTCCCTCTGTTCCTGAGCACCTGCTCAGTTACTGGCAAGGCAAAAAGTAGCTTGAACTTAACAAGCCTGATCTAATTCCTAATATTTCAGGTGACTTTTTTAAATGGGCATGATTAATCCCTGGTGCAGGTAAGGTAACAGCTTTAGCAGTAACATCCTAATGAGCATAGACTATTTTTGAAAAAAAGAATAGTGTCCACAAAAGCAAAATATGATACAAAACCCAAAGAGCCACTCCATTAAGGGGTATAAACTGCTTAAAATAGTTTTTAATGTGGTACTTTTTGTTTTTATATTGGACATCGGTGCTAGAACTGGTTTTTGAAATAAGCAAATGCAACAAGGAAATGGCATTATTAATATTTTGAAATCACAGTATAGCCGAGATTGAAATATACTACTTTTACCAAATAAAATATTAATGAAGTCATTTGGAACATAATAGACAGCCTATGTCAACCCCTTAATTTTCTCTTCCACTATTCACAACATTGCTAGATACGTGTTTCTGGATAAAAACCCCTAGAGGTCTGCTGCAAATTCTTTTTCAATACATACAGATCATTGCAGATAATTGTATTACACAGGGTATTGATCCAAAATCGTTGTGCACCGGAAACATCTGAAAAAACATGATTATAGCTTTCTGTTTATTGTTCGTACATCATATAAGCAGGCTTTTGTGTGAATCACCTGTAAGAAAGGCAAGGTGGAAACATCAGAGAAATTACCTCTTTACAAGAATCTATTGATCACTTTAAATCAAAGAAGTATGTTTGACATAAGATTACCTGCCAGTTTGAACATTAGGTACACTATGTTATAGCCTGGGGCAGTTGTAAGTCTGACAAAGGGATTGTAAATAAAGCATGCAGCTGCTAGTGCCTCTGGCTTGGGATCAACCAAGGCTCAAGTCCAAGGCATAGGTAAACTTAAAATAATTTAACCCCTTTTTACCAGGACTTTGTGAGTTAAAGCAAACTATTAGAAACGGTAACAAAATAATCCTTTTTATATGAAAATGGGCATTGCAGGTACAAAACATGCATGGCTGGGTCTGTTTACAAATTAAAACTTATAAATAAAATACATTTTGGAAAAGAATTCCATCTCCAGGCAGCAGATTACACCTCTAAATTACTATTAAGAACTAGTAAAGCATTGTTGAAAGATCAGTTTCTGCATAAGACAAGCGATGCTATTTTAAATGAAATTAACAGTAACTTAATAAGTCCTGAAATGTAAATAAACTTCATTTTACACACAAAGGAGTGCCTTCTTCATACAGAAGAAAAATCAGTAGCTGAAAAACTGTAAATGCGAAAGGTTAGTATTACATGGAAAATACTTACTGCTATTTTGATTTCAAACCCAGGCCAAAAGCTAGGAGCCCATACATTATGAATACCATTCAAATAAGCACTCTTATTGTCTGCAATGAAACCATCTAGCACAAGAAAGTTCTGCATGAATGTGTCCGAAATGCAGTGAAAACTACTATTTTCTTATATACCTCATGTCTTTCTGAATGACAGCAGCTTAGGCTTGTCTAAACCAAATTTCTAGTTGTGAAAGGAAACCTGTTTTATGTTGTTTATTTGACTGCACTTTTGTTTTAACATGTGTTGACATTAACAATCGTTTAAGTCATTAGTTCTCAGAGATTCAGGTTTGCTTGATACTCAGTAGAGATTAGCTGTAGGTGGTATGTGCTGTTTGTTAAACTTGAAGCCGTGTACCTTCCGGAGGCACAAATTTAAACAGTTTATGGACTGTACTTTTTTCCTTGCAGAAATGGTGACTGCTGTGTTTGCTTAGAAGTGGGGTTCTATTACTGACAACGAGAAAAGCACAAAGCAATTTATTTACATAAAGAAATTGATCTTCTGGATATTCTAAATTTATAAAGGTAGATATGATTGCTGAATTGAGATCCTGTTCCTGTCATGAACATTGCCAGACATTAAAGACGATAATAACAGCATCATGTTAACAGAGAACAAATGTTTTTCTATCCATCTAAGCCTGGAAAAAACTGTTTTCCAACTTCATTGAAGCCTGGTCTATTTATCACTCTTTAATATTGCACTACAGCACATGAAAAAAAAGGTGTTTTTTATTTATGATCACGTAAACTGCTCTGTTATGATACTGAACTGAAATCACTAAAAGCTTCTTAATTTCTTAAATATTCTGCCATCCAATTTCAAAACAATTAGATTACTGCATAATAAAGGGAACGTGCACAATAAAATGCCTGTCGTGAAGCACTAAAATGATTAGTTTTATTCCTCCATATCTTAAACTTGGTAAATAAATGTGTGTATGCCTGGAGCCATAGACGTACGTAAGAGTATAAAAACAAATACATGTGTGGGGTTTGTGCCTGCACAAGCAGACGTACAGCTGTACACCTGCATGAATTCACACGTGCGCATACTGAGGGTCACATATTTTAATTAAAAACTATGTACATATATCTTTTAGGAAAATGGTCAACAAAGAACAAAGGAAAAGTGTCTTTGTCTTAAATCACTTATTTTTCTGAGAGCTGCCAGTGTACAGCTACGGTTTCTTTTGGTCTAAGGGAAGATTGCCATCTATTGGATGACCTTGGAAAAGAAAGGGGTTTTGCTGTGTGCTCTGTAATTAATGAAAGATCGTAATGAAATTAGAGATTTTGAGATTAAATTGTGTAGATGACAGCTGTGAATATTGGAAAAGCTGCTGCCTTTTTAAAACTGTGCTTTTGAATTCTAGATCGACCTCTGTTGTAAAATACAGATGCAATAGTTGTTTGCTTTGGAACAAACTAAACATGGAATGTGCCTGTATACAGTGAGCTTTGGTAACAGTTTAAATGTTTGCAGAATATTGCATTCAAGTTTATTTAAATTTACCAATAGAGAAAGAAGGAGACTTAAGCCAGGTTTTAATATATTTATAACATAGTTTTCTTCTTAGAATTTGAGAACCGAATGGTGTTCTCTGGAAAACAATTTTTGCCCAGATTTTACAGAAGATTGCACTGTATCACATTTAAAACAACAATACTACTTGGCTTGGGTTTAAAATGTAATGCTTTCTTCCCCCCCTCCCTTTTTCTTTCCTTTTTCTTTTTTTTTTTTTTAACTTTCATCCCAAGAACTTGCCAGTCAAGATGAAAAACTTCTTTTAATGGAATCCAGCTTGAAAGCAACTCAAGAGCAGCTAAGTGAGCAAATAGCAGAAACAGTTCACCAAGAACAGAACGGTAGAAAATCGCAGGCAGAGTTGAAGATCCTGAGAGAAGGTATTATAACTTTGGAAGAAGAAATAAATGATAACAAGTGAGTTTCTGCTTTTTCAGTATTTGAGGAACAGTAGGGGTTACAGTCAACAGCAATTTGTTTTAATATGTGCCGTATTAATATTTTCTACCAGGTAAGATGTATTGTAGATGTGTTCTAGAACTGTGTGGAATAAACTATTACGTTGAAATGACTAATTAACATGTACTTTAAAAGAATGGGTGTTGAAAAAATACTACTGCTATTAGTGGTCTGTTTTACTTTTAAAATTAAAAAGATTCAATAGTTTTGAAAGTGCGATTATTTACTATACATTTTAGTTTTTGAGTCTCAAACTGATTCATTATTCAGATTTTTCAGTATTTAGAGTGTAGAAAAATTGATTCACTTCAGATGATTATTTTTGCATGCAAACTGCTACTCTCTTCATATTACAATTATAGTAAGAAATCACTAAGTATACAGACAGAATCTTAATCTGTTTTGTAATATCACAGAGCACACCGATTACTTTATACAAGACAGCCTGGCTGCTAAAAGAAGTCCATTCTTGTGAAGGTGGACTGGACATTTAAAGCTATCTCAGGTGTGGCTCCACAAAGAACATCTCAAGAAATATCCTCTGTGAGCAGGTTTGTGAACTTCAGATGCAATAAACACCAGGCACCTAAAAGAAAAACATGATAATGTATGCTCGGTGTAAATAGGTTTTTACTGAAACTTCATCCTTTCTGTAGTTCAAATGTTATAAAGGACACTTTTTTCTGCTGAAAACTAGGAAAATCTTCAAGGGAAAAATGTTACCTTCAGTAACGTGTCTTCATGTCTTTAAATAAAGCAGCTTGGTGGTTTTCAACCTGTAGGTCTCTCTCTAAATGTGTTCCTAGTTCTTCCCTAGGGAGAACGATGTCACTGGTTCACTTTCCTAACCTGTCTTGAATTTTTTGCCAAAGTGAGTTTTCTTAACTATTTCAAGTGATTCCTTCATTTCCAAAACATGATACTGTGCCACTTTTGGGGTAGATATTACCTTGAAAATAAAAAGGTTAAAAGCATCTAGTACAGCTGCTGGTTGTGGTAACTTAGTGTGAGATAGTGTGTGTTTATGGCATTGAAACTCCCAGCTGTAACCGATTGATTTTGTGATGAAACACAGCTTTTGAATCAGCAGGAATTTTGCAAAACTTCAGTGAAATGATTTTCACTCCTGTTGAAATAGAAGGATAAATGCTAATAATCGCACATCTTTTTGAGGGACTATTTTTACTGTTCTGTATTATGTGTGTGAAGAAATAGATGTTGAATGAATCTGTTAAGATGCAAAAATCATTAACAAATCTGACTTTCTGGTCTATTTTGTACATGTGTTCAATGAGTTTGAGAGTTTGTTCCTTTAATACATAAGCTTAGTAAACTACTAATTAAGGGAATCTTTGCTTAGCTCTGTAGATTATCAGAATGATTTTTATTGACTCTTAGGTTGTCTTAACCTGACAGTTTGGATATGATATCATTTTTTAAAGTACATCGACTGACTACTGCAGGATCACAGAATTTGTATTTGTTAAAGTTGGAAAATTGTAACTGGAGAGTTAAAACAATAGTTATAGTAAAGTTGAATTAATGCTAAGAGCTGAACAATGAAGTTGGAGGTTTTAAATATTGAAATTCTCCTTTCAAGCCCCATTTCACTCTGTGCCTGAGCACAGTCATGCACTGCCAGTTGGTATCTGCTCTGTTCTGTTCCTTGGGCAGAAAGAACAATGGATCTCTGTCCCCTGAGTCTTCTGGGACAGGGAATGTCATAAGGTCACTATGAAGGGTACTGCATGTGTTGCAAAGCACCATCCCTTTGATGCTGACTTATTCAAAGTCATACAGTCCTGGACTTTACCTCCATTCCTACTTAGTGAAACTGGGAAATGCAGCTAGTAGCAAGGTGAGAGCGTAGGACCATACAAAACAAAAAGGCAGCACAGTATAAACTGCTCAGTTAAAACTGCACAGAGAGCTGATACTCTGCTGTAGCTGTTGTGGGGCTTTGAGGGGAAAAATCCATTTCTGTATGCTTTCATTTCCTGGTTGGGAAATCATAAATTAAAAGTTATTTTTCTTGAAACTGATGAAAAAAGGAAATAGTTGACTAGGGTTTTAAAAACAATAGAAGGTCCATTATATTTAGTTTACTAGAATAAAAATATTACTTTTTAAAACAGAATTAAAATATTTTCAGCCAGTTTTATGAGATCCTTAAAATATATGTATTTCAGAGGGAAACAACTGAGGGATTTTAGAGGTCACATGCTTTGTTTGTTGTATATTCATCCTGGATGAAATAAACCTAATGTAACACCCACCCCCACCCCCAATATAAGCCTGTTACACTTGAAAGATTTGTTCAGAATGTCCAGTGGGAACCTGGAAATCGTAATAATTTGTAGTATCGATTGTGTGAAGCTATGCAGCTGGGGCCTCTAGTGAATAGACAGGAATAGACATTTTATTGATTAACTTTTACAGTCATATTTTCAGGACTCTGCTGCAACATAATTTTCACTTCCCAGCTTTGTGCTGCTGCATCATGAAACTTGGATTCTTCTCTCTTAACATTTATCCACCTGAGGGAAACAGTATGGACTTGTCTTTTTTAAGCTGTGCTCTGCAGAAATGCCTAATGTTTGGCGCAGTGAATTCTTCTCAATTTCCCCTCTGCTGTCACAATAACATAAAAAATCTTCACAAGTGATGTTAGGAAGTATTGTGTAAGTCAGTCCGTCCCCTCCATCCCCCCCCCCATACACCAGGTGCTATTGTGCAGTACCTTCTAGTAGTTTGTACTACTCCTTCGTGTTTTCATTGCTATTTTTTACAGGGGTTAAGGTTGTAGCAAAAGCACCACCCATCCTGACACCCACAGATTCCAGCAAGGCTTAAAGGAATTTCTTCCATGATAAAACTAGTCACTGGAATTTTCAAAGGGGAAGACAGAATGGTCTCCTGAAAATCTGAAATAAATTATCAGTTAAAACTGATGAGCTTTCAGGAGCAACATCCTGCATTGACTGGAAACTTTATAAAAAATATTGAGAGGGCAGGATTTCAGTACAATTCTAACCAAACATTTAAAAAGTACATGTATATGCACTGAAGTCTTAAATAAGTGAATCATGGAAACGACTATTTTGCAGAACTGTTCTTTTCCAGAAATGCTTCTTCCATACGCAACTACCAACGGAGATGCCGTTGTTCTTCATGTAGTGACTCAGTATTAGCTCCTCGATGTGCCCACCTTTGCTTGGACTGTGTTTTTCACAGAAGCTTAAACAGTACTTTCACAAAAAAGGTCAAATTTTCACCATCATCATCATCATCACTGGTGCTCCATCATCTGTCTAAGTTATGTTGATACCAATGTCTTCTAATTAGGTAAATGTTTCAGATATTTCTGGTCCTTTTGTTCTTTCCTTTTCATTAAGGGTGTCATGGTGTGCACCATATGGAGCTACAACTGAGGCAGAGATTCTCTCAGCTATTACAAGTGATGCACCTCGTTTACCATTGTCAAACTTATCACTCTGAAAAAATAATGAAAATCGTGGAAAACTTAAAGGGAAACAATAAGAGCATCAAAGGAAAAGGAAAAATAGCGGCTTCTTAAGGCCTCAGTTTCCACTGGACCTGGAAAAACATGGCATCATCAGAAATTAACAGCTCAGAACTAGAAAATGTGAAAAAGTAGGTAAAGATTATTTTAATGCCTGTAAAAAAAATATCTGAGGCATCAAGCTGAGTAGAGTAGTATCAGATCTTAATGGCTCTCCAGACCTCAGCCTTTCAAACATGTAGGAATGTCAGCAGTTTCACTAAACCAATTATCCCATAAACATCTGAAAAGCTGTTCACAAGTTTGCAAGATTGAAGATGAAAGTACTCGTTACTTTATTTTGTAGATAATGATGGGGGTTGTATCAAAACATTTACTAGTGAATTATGATGCAAACATTGCAGGAAATGTAGTGGGAATCCCAAGGAAAGATTTTTGTGTGTGTGTAAGTGATTTAGTTAGTGAAAGGGGAAGTGGTCTTCCCTTTTCTGAATATTTAAGCAGACATTTAAATGAGATCAAAGTAGTGATTCATTAAGTTTCATATGTCTTAGGTAAACAATTCCCTAAGTGCTCAGTTCTCCATGAATAGCATGTTAACTGCTTTGTTAGATTTTATATTTGGGTTATTTTTCTCTTTCTTTTTTGACATACTCATGCTGAGGCTTCTTAAGGCTATGATACCCATTCCATTAAGAAGTAGGTAAACTTTAAGATCTGTAAGAAGCGTAAAAAGTTGAAATATTTAGAAAGTTTATTAAATGAAATAGTTACAATATATAAATATATATATATATATATAAATTTCTCAGGGTGCAAATTTTTTGCATTGCTCCAATTGTCTTGGATTTGGTCAGAAATGCTTCGACAGAGTTGAAAGCCAGTTGGCTCCATAACTACTTATTTTTTTCAGAGAAACTGAAAATCGGAAAATTGTATTAAGCTTATACCATTTGGTTTGATTTTAATTCAGAGGAAATAAAACTATTAACCTAATACTACAATGCAACAGCTCAGAAGTCCACAAACCCTTTTTTTCCCTAAATATTAATCAAAAAATGAAGAAGTAAGTGAAAATTTGTGTTTATTGACTTACATATACTTAAATGTATTAATGAAATAGTATCAATACTAGAGGAGATGCCTGCCCAGGTGTAGGATATGATCCTACTTGTTTGTATCTTCCTAGACACTCTAGTTACTACCAGGAAAAGCTGAATTGATTGCAATGGAAATCTAACTGACAGTAAGCATTTGCAGCGACAGGCAAAATTATTTAAGAAAAGAGAATATAAAATTAAGAAAGACAGATGGACTCGTAAGACTGAAATACAAATATTCTGAATCAGGATTGATTTAAACATAATGTGGTGGAGGAATCCCCGTTTATTGATCAACTTTAAAGTCTATGCACAGCACTTAAAAAGATAAAGTAAGCAAGGTCAGATAATCAAAGCATTTAAATAGTAAAAAGAGCAACTGCCAGTGTAGACTGCTAAAATAAATCTATAATACAAATTGCTTTAGCAAAAAGTGGATGAGCAGCTGATCTTCCTATTGAACTTTTATACTGTTCAGTGACCACACTGGGAAAAGGATTGGGAGAAATGCCTTGACAATCAATATTGAGTGAGATGTTGCAGGGATTCATTCTGAACATGAAAGAAATACAAGCGTGAGAGTGGAGATCTTGAGGAAATGCTATTAAGAAATGACTGTTCTTTTGAAATATCACACATATTATATGAATCTGACATTAGCTGATATTCTGTTATGATCTCTGAACATTGAAAGCTTATTAAATCAGAAGTTTAGCTATTGCAAAATATGATAATAGGACATAAAGGACTAATAATTTTGCTGAAAGTACTTCAGTAACATTTGTCTTCAAAATAAGGAGACTTTTAAACAAATTCATTAATGTAACATTCATACTTTCCAGACATTTGCTGAATGGAAATGATAAACCAGAACTTTTCATTGCTTCTTCTTTTTATTGTTCTGTTGCTTTTCCTGGGGTCATTTTGCATCTGTAATTAACATGTTTAATGCAAATGCTATTTCTTTAAATCTGTTCTAAATAGCATGTTCATAGGAGTTCTTAATGTTTTGTAGACATTGGAATGATCTATTCCTAGAGCTCCTAATTCAAATTTCTCCTACACCATTTTTCCTTTTAAAATAGGTGTTAAAATGTGCTATAGCTTTCATTTATACCTTATTTTTTTCCTGCTCTTTTTGAAAAATATTTCTGAGTGTGTGTGGTAGTAGTACAGTAGCTCATTGTTTCATGTATGTTTTATTCCTTCACAGTTTCATTATATGATTGCATGAGAAATACTGCATTTTCATGAACGTATTGCCACTTTAAAATGCAGAAACCTGCTTTTTTTTATTTTTTACTGTAATCTTCCTTTCATTTCAGGTTCACTGCCCTACTTCTAAAAAAGAGGTTATTGTTAGAAAGTAATAATTCAGGGTTGGAAGGCATTTGTATTTCAAACCACAAAGTAAAGGAGAATTAGACTAGAATATTTCAAGGATATGCAAAGTACTTTTTTAAATAAGTAAAGAGAGTCATTCTTGTTTTCTTTGAAGGCCTTCTTTGACAAAACATGGTAGAGGAACTGATTCTCTGTCGTAGTTGGAAATGCTGTGAAATGTTTGACTTGCAAATTGCGAGTCAAGTTTCTGCGGCTCTGCAAACAAAGAGTTTGGTGACTTTGGTTTTGGGTTTGGGGCTCCTTTTTCACTCACTTCTCAACTGTTTTACAGAGTGAACAGAGCACATGTCTCTGAGTGCTGAATGTGGGAGCCATCTTGCCCTGGGAAAATGGTGAAGAAAGGGAAACAGAGGTTCCTCAAGGATCATCAGAAGGAAGGCTTAATCAAAATTCCAGTTTTTTTCTGAAATCGAGAGTTCTTTGCCATGGGAATCAGCAAGCTGCTAAAGGAGGACTGACATGGAAGGATGTGGAACAGAGAACTAGATTTTAAAATGCCTGCTGAAGCTGAGGGACATGTGCAGGGACTGAATGAACTACACGTTTTCTCAAAGAGTAAGAACTGCTGGAAGTATCTTCCCTTTGAGGGGCTGGAGATGGCAGTTTGGCCCAGTTATGTAAGAACTTGGGATTAATCTCTGTATGCCTTGTATGTGGTTTTATGTGGGGTGAATCCTTTGTATAGGGTAATGTGTCTTGTTTGATTTTTTCCCCCAAATTGAGGAAATTTTTTACCTGCAATTTACAAGTGGGTTTTTTTCAGCCCTCCTTGTTTTGTTTTTGTTTTGGCCCATTAGCAAATCAACTGCATTAAACTCTTAGTTTTGTCTTAGGTTAAACACAAACAAGTTGTTCACTAGAGTAAATGTATAATACACCTTTTAAAACTAATATTGGCTCCATATTTTCTGTATGAATTGCTGATTGCAGCAATTTTAATGGCAAAGTTATAAAAAAAATTTCACAGTTTTCAGAGAAAAATCACCTTATTTGCATTCATTGTGATCTTGGAAGACAATACAGCATGATTTTCCCTTAGGATGCTTATAGTTATTGATCTGTGTACAACTGTAGGTATAATTAATTAGAGGCTGTATAGTAATTATTACAAAAAACAGTAAAATTCTGCCTCAAAAAAAAAAAAAAATAGAGCCAGCAAATGAAATAATTGCATTTTTAAACAAATGAAGGTTGTTAAATGTAACTTTTTTAAAATAATGTCTTTTGAATAACGTGAGGAAGTCTTTTGGAGAAATTAACTCACATTTTGTTTGCACAAAATGCATAAGCATTTATATTAATGTGACATAAAATATTTAAAACCTTTATATTTAGTAAAGACATTTAAAAATCCTTATAAACTCATAAAACATTTAATCATAAATGTAACTGTCCTTACACAGAGAACTATTCTATATAAATGCATAATCATTAACTTTCAATTTAAGCATGTGAATAATCCTATCCTAATAAAGGAGGTTTTATTTGTACTCTAGTTATTACAGACATTTCCAAACCAAGAGCTGTATTAAACTGTATGGAAATGTTATGGCCACTGTTGACTCCTTAGGTCTGAAGAATGTGAGTAGTGTCTTCGGAAGGATCTACATGGGAACCATGCCAAGTGTTGGACCAGAAAAAGCCAATTGGCAGATTGAAGAAAAACAGTGGAAGAGAAGAGAGAGGTAAAGAACTTAAAATTTACACACAGAAATGATGCATTTCTGTACTTGAAATCCTGCTGTATTATATTGAGAAATACTGTACATGATTAGTGCACATTTCTGTGAACTCGTAACACTTCAAATGGATTAGAATGTCTTATTTTGATCATATCCATACTGTTCACTGTGATAAGACTAGGTCCTGAGTCATTAAAAAATGTTTGGCTTACTTCCAGTACATTCAAGCATGTTTTAAGTAGAAAAATATAGAATGCAGTTTTCCATCTTGTGCATATATAACACATGTTTGAGATTAATAAAATCGTAGTCACCTCTAATTAACAGCAGGGAGCAATTCCAACACAGGACAGAGCCAGATGACAAAGAAATGAAGCAAATATTTAAAAGATGTAGCATATTGAAAGAAAAAATTAAAGAAAGGGGGTTATAACTGCCTTAAGTTACATTTAAACACTGAAATGTGGTTACAACCGTGAGTCACTTGGTGTGGATAAAGCAAACTGACAAGTACTCCAAGTTTTGTTTGTTTTTTAACTAGTACAAAATTTTTCAGAGATGAAGAACTGTGTAGGTAAATCTATTCTTTCAAAGTTCATCTTTACACTCTCTGTTTATTAGATGAAGGAGGAAAAAAAAGAAGCCCTCTGCAGTTTCAAATCAGCAGCTTTTGTCATGAAAATAACTTACTTGCACACTGAAATTCTATCGCTCAGCACCACTGTAAAGGCAATGACCAAGGAATTGACGAAGGATCTGTACGGAAGTCAACTGCCTGCAGGACTCTTTCCTCTCATATTTTTAGGCTAGAAATTTGTATAGTTGATGAAAAAGAAAACTCAACAAAATAAAAAAACCAATGTGGTCTAGTGATGAAGACAGTGGAATACTGAGAACTACATATTTTCTTGGCCTTTCCCACAGAAACCAAGCAAAACACTTCATGTAAACTTCTCTGAATTTCCAGTCTGAGATTCTGGCATCTGATTTGCAGCAGACTGAGCTTTCTCAAGTACAGCAGTAACCAGTGACAATTTATTTGAACAGGTAAAAATCTTTATAAAAAAACATTAACAAGAGATGTGAGAAAATAAGGCTTGGTCGTATGCTTTGTGTGACTGGGGATTTGAGTCAAGGTTATCCACATTGCCAGAGCACATGCAAGGTTTTCTGTGTCTCTGATTCAATAATTCATAGTATTGTCTGAGAAAATAGGGAACAGTGCAAGAAAGACTGATAGACCAATCCCACTCAGAATAACATGGAACAGTGTTGGTTCAAACTGCTTCAAACTGAAATAGAAATTAGTTTGAGTTCACACATATTCCAAGTGAGCATTCTGATGGAAAGTGCTTTTACGTTTTATTTTTGCTCTATGTGAGCATCCTTTTCTTCTTTTACCCCTTGTCCCCAAACACATTTGAATCAACAGTCTCTACATGGTAATTGAGTTCCATCCTCACCCAGACACCATTGTGCTGAAAATCAGTGGCTATATTTACACTTTTGTAGTTGCATCAGCATGTGAGCCCCGTTTCTCAGTTTGAATTGTGTTAGCTGGTGCATAATGACACTGTCTGTAGGGTGCCATTCAGAATTTACCACTGAAAAGACTAGAAGTTTGTTCCAGGATTTTGTTTTGGACTTAGCTGGTTTGTGCACTGTGCTCGATCAGGGCATTTTAAAAGCAGACTTACGTGTGAATTAATTTGGAAACTCAGAGGGAGAAGCTTAAGAGCCAAGAACACTTTACTGTTTGGATCAGCCCATAAATATTCTATTTTGAACACCAAAAGATAAAAGATAAGAGAATCAGAATTATGAACTATTTATCCCCTAAATTATAAAAGGTATCATACAAGCTGCATGCTTCAGGTAAGTGCTAACATAAAGCAGCAAAGCTACAACCATAGATAGGTTGGGCAGAAATCAATCCTAATTCTGATTGTGCTGGTTTGGCCCTGGTTGGGACCCGGTACTGGGTGCCCAGCAAAGCCCCTTCTTGGATTAACAGGGGAAAGAAAAACATAACTAGAGGATGGTGGGTAAAGTACAACAACAGTTTAATAAAGCAGAAGCAAAAGCCACTTTTGCAAGGGCAAACAATAAAGATTATTCTATGCTTCCTACCAGCAGCTGATGTTTAACTACTTGGATGCAGGGGTCTGATAGGACTATTGATTGCACCGGAGGACAAACACCACCACCAAATGCCTTTTCCCAGCCCCATCTGGGCTGATGCCATATGCTCTGGAATAGCCCTTTGGTCAGTTTGGTTCAGCTGGCTCAGCCCAGCCCTCAGCCTGCTGTCAGGGAGATGTTAGGAAATAAAAAAATCTCCTTAGCCTTGGTGCTATTGGAGCCCTGCTAAGCAGAAGCCAAAGCACTGAGGTGTTACCAACACCCCTCCAGCTACCATCACACACAGACCACTGGAAGAGGAGGCATAAGAAGGATCAACTCCAACCCACCTGAATGAATCCCTTGTGGAAGCGGAATATTTGACTTAGCAACAGTGATTTTACTTAGTGCAATTGACATCAGGACCTGCTTCCAACCAGATTTCAGGAGGTACCCAGCCATAAATGTGAAATTGGTGTCTCCTCTTTCATATGGATACATTTTCCAAACGGAACAACTGTGAAGTGATTCCTTGCTTGGTGTGGTGCATTGTCTGACTCGATGCCATCAAACCGAGATTTGGCAAGCAGATACATTTGCTGGCTGGGAAGAAATATTTGCCATTTTTAGCCACCTTGTGCTGACCATGCTATTGTGAGATAAAACCACATTGGTTTTTCTGAAAATCCTCTTAATTTTGTATTTCTGAGGCAGGAAAAAGGCCGGGTATATAAGAGCCATAGCAAGGCATTGTTCTTCTGCAAGACCTCAGAACTTTTCAACAGAATGGCTATGAAGCCTTCACCATAAATTGTCTCTCTGCATGCATCCCCTCACTTATCATCATCAGTATAGTTTTTAGAATTAACCATATTATTTTCAGTTGTACTTTCAAATATAATTTGCTCTCCTCCATCTCTGGAGAGAGTCTTTAGAAGGGTGGTTGCCAGTGAGTC
The DNA here is from genome assembly GCA_013397515.1 of Upupa epops. Taxonomy (NCBI): domain Eukaryota; kingdom Metazoa; phylum Chordata; class Aves; order Bucerotiformes; family Upupidae; genus Upupa; species Upupa epops. Next base: position 130,559 of record VZRI01001455.1, read on the forward strand.
ATGAAGAATATGAAAAGTGTTTTCTTGATGTTAAGGTCTTTAAAAAATGATTGCCATGTAGGTCCTCTAATTCTCTCATTCCCATGCACCTGATGTTGGTATATGGGATTCTGATGAGAAACTGGGTACTCTGAAGAGTAAGGTTCCTACCTTAGGAAGGCAGGAACTACCACCTATAGACACATACAGTGCTAGTCAAATGACCCTGAGTTTGCATATATGGGATATACACTCCAACACTGACACTTACAATATCTTTCTGTAGTTTTTTCCTAGTTGCATTTTCACATACAGAAATAGAACGACATGTAGAAAGGCAAATAACAGTTCAGTGAATTTCCATAACATATTTTCATCAAATTTTACAGAGCTATTGAAAATACTCACTCATACACCTAATGTCTTTACCACCTCCTTATTTTGTAACTGCAAAGAAATGCCAATTGCCTGGTCTCTGAGGAAGTGATAACTTCTCTATTGAAACAGCCTGAGAAGTAGGAAGGACAAGTTCTTTTAGAAGTATTGGGATATTTTTCTGATTCTGCTGTCCCTTTTTGCTTGGACACAATGATACTGAATTCTACCTTAACGACTTCAACCTTTGAACTGATGCAAACAGTAGTTTTGGAGTTTATTTTGAAGTCCTGCTTGCCAGTAAAGACATTAATCAGAAATGTGAGATGAGCACACAGCTTGTTGGGAAAAACCCAGAAATTCATTTGGGTTAAGTTACAATCTTGTAGAATCCAGCCCAGTGGTAAAAAAACTATGGATGCTGTTTGTCTCTAAATTTAACTGACATAACTCTATTACAGTAGCTAACCAGTGACATCTGGATGAGTTGGGACATGGGGACTTATTCAGTTGGGATTTATTCCTAAAGAAAGTGGAATTATAGGAACAATTACTTGTCTTTGAGTTTCTTCAGATCATGAATGCCCTCTATACTAGGCAAATAACGTGGGGTTTCTATAACAGGCCATCTATGCAATTTTATGGCCATCTGGATCTGCTTATGTTGCTTATATGGGCCGTAAGATTGATGGAGAAACAGAAGTATCTTTTGTCAGTGTCAAAATGGATGAATTAATGTCTTGTTTTCATCCAATGAAAAATCAGCAGAATTTTGGGACAAAGACTGAACAATTCTAAACCTATGAACAGGAGGTAGTATGAAAAAGAAATCTTTCTATAGAAACGTTATAAGAAAGTTTCCAAATAACAATCGTTATTTATGACCCACATTGACTGCTGCAGCACATCAACACTCCTAGGTATTAAATATACTTTGATATAACTATACAGTTTACAAAAACCTGGAAAGAATATTCATACTACTGCTGGAAAAGCGTTCGGCATTGTTCCATTTTGAATTTGCACTTGTTAGAGCATTGAAATCTCTAAAATAGTGGATATTCACAAATTTAGAATTGTCATTCTACTCAGGCCTGCGTGCAGAGACTCTTCGTGATAGTGACAATTTCATTTTGAAAGCCCTTACTCCTATAAATATCTGTCTCTACTATTAGATATATATTTTATATATATATATGTAAAGTATTATTTTTATTTAGGAAACATTAAACTCTCAGGGGTTTGCAGCAGTTCTCTTGAAAATAATTTTCACTTCTCTATGGTTTGTGAAAAATAAAGTTCTAAATGCTTCCTGACACTAAGTGAGACTTCTATGGGACTTCACAATTACCTTCAGTTTTGACTGAGACAGAAGTAAATAAATGATTAATATTTGAATAAAGGAATATGAAGAAGACCAAGTTATAACAGAAAGGAAATGATCATGTGAGCTCATTGGAGTCAGCTACTCTGTAGTAACTCTGTGTGTGTGGACTCAGTATATGACAAAAAAATGCAGTGATTTTATTTTCCTTTAACAAAAAATAGGCTACCTTGTGTTTACTGAAGGGTATGAAATGCACACAGTCTAAAAATAGTCATGTTCTACATTAATGTACATTAACTGTCTTGCTGGAGATTTACGTGAAATTCATCCAATGACACCCTGCTTGGATTAGGACTAGTGTGGCCAGCAGGACTAGGGATGTAATTCTCCTCTCGCACTGGGCACTGGTGAGGCCTCACCTTGAGTACTGGGGCAGTTCTGGGCCACTCACTTCAAGAAACAGATTGAGGGGCTGGACTTGGTTCAGAGGAGCAACAAGGCTGGTGGAAAGTCTGATGAGGAGAGGCTGAGGGAGCTGGGGTTGTTTAGCCTGGAGGAGACTCAAGGAGGACCTTCTGCTTTTCTACAATCACCTGAAAGGAGGTTGTAGTCAGGTGGGGGTTGGGCTCTTCTCCCAGGCAACTAGCACCAGGATGAGAGGGCAGGGCCTGAAGCTGCATCAGGGAAGGGTTAGGTTGGATGTTAGGAAGCTCTTCCTCATGGAAAGGGTGATCAGACCTTGGACTGGACTGCTCAGGGCAGTGGTGGAGTCCCCATCCTTGGAGGTGTTGCAGGACAGACTGGATGTGGCACTTAGTGCCCTGGTCTAGCCCATGTAATGATAGGTTATATGTTGGGCTTGATGATCTCAGTTATATGTTGGGCTTGATGATCTCAGAGATCTTTTCCAGCCTCAATAATTCTGTGAAAATGGGTTGTCTCTGCCTGCCCCTGTTTTTGCAGATGTATTTATAGAGAGGAATGCCATTTTGTTCTTTTGCTATTTTTACTTTTAACCTGAGATAGCTGTAGAAAAAACAAAATGTTTGCTCATAATTTTAATCCCTGTGATTAATAAGCAGTGGGACAATAAAATGTTTGTTTAAATTGGATACCTCTAGAAAAGGAGAGAAAGACTTGGCAGGAAGGAGAGTGTTTCCATCTAAATTATAGCATATAATCCAAACCGGTTTTAAGCTTAAAAAGCATGAAAATCACATAGCAAAACTGGAAGAAGGGATTGGCCAGACTCAGGAAAAACACTGCCATGTACAGTAGGAGATCTTTTAAGGGTGGTCTCAGCACAGAATTCTCCAGCTGGACTGTGGTGCAGAGGAAAAACTCATAAAATACACAGTACTCAGGTAATAGCCTTGCTACAGCATAGGAAAATGAAGCATAGTATTTGAAGTAATATAAATTCTTAGATAATTTTTCCACTGGATAATAAAATGTGATTTGTTAGAAAGTAGCTTTCAACACAAACCTGAGAAATATTCCTGAAAATATTTACTCAATATAAACGGAGCATTCTTTCGCTTTAAACTTTGCATTTATCTCGTCTAATTATAGATGTCTGCAGTCTGGGTGGGAAGGTGTTCAAGTTCCTGTTACAGTTGGAGACATAATAAGTCCAGTGAATGGAATTAAGGTCTAAATAAACAGACAATCAAGCACTAATGTCTATTTTCAGATGAGCTGAAAATGTTTCCAGAAAGCTGTGTGACCAAGCCTCCGCTCCATGTAATCAAGCGTAGGTCTGCAGTCAAAAGGAATCAACCAAATGCAGATGTCAAAGCGTTGACAAGAATAATCTGGTCTGATGAGTTACCAGTAATTCATTAAATGATTTTAAATTAGTTTACTTACTTATCTCTTTTTTTACTAATGTGTACCTATCCTGTCCCAGGCGCAAATATTTGTTATTGCTCCAAACAATATCCGATATATAAAGACAAGGACACATGGGAGAGAGAAAAAAAGTTAAAATAATATACTATGTTTTCATATACTATGTTTTCCTTAAGTCTGAGTCGTTGGGTTTTATATTTAAGGTGATTTGAATTGTTATTTTGGAATTTGACTTTCTTTCTTGGTTGGGGGGGGATGTTAACAGTAAAAGGAAGAAGAGACAATGGGAGTAGATAAACAATGACTAGAATGACTAATACTCTTTTTCTACCCAGCTGTTACAAGTAGGGACTAATGGAGGTGAATCATTTGCTGCATCCTTTTATTAAAGTACTGTATTAAATGCGGAGCATGACTGAGCCTTGAACAGAAAGAATACAGTGAAGTTCATTAAACTGAAATTTGTTGCCACCCATGGGCTGCATGTTAGCAAAGAGTTTCCATTGAAAGCATTGGAACACACAAGGTGCAAAACCAGATTCTGGCTGAAAAAACCAAGTTTTAGTTTGTATTACTCAAAGATTTTATTATACTTTCCACTGATATTTATAAAAGTTTGCTTTTCTAGCATTTGCAATATGTAATACCATTAGGATATTAAAAAAGCATAAAAATAGGGTAAAAATTGCTAGCCATTTGCTTGAATAACTGTTTTTAATGAAGTGATTTGAGAATATAGAGAGATTGAATGTAGGTATGCAATGAAAATCAAATCAAGAAGCTGAAATAGTTCCTTGTGATATAGCTAGGATTATCAATGTATCGTAGCACAAATTGTTGTGTGAGTATTGATTCTACACCGATAGAAGCAAATTGCTGCTGGGAACAACTGGCACCATTAAGCTTCCAAATCAGTCAGTTCCCAAGCTATGCAATTTGGGAAGAAACACTTGAAGGTTTCACCTTTCTGAAGACTCTATTTATTGTCATTACTTAAGCAAAGAGTTCATTAGAAAGAATTTTATGTTGCAATATGGTAGCGTTTTAACCTCCTTTAATGTTAAGTCTTTAACTACCAGATATAGAAGTACTTATTCTGCATATTTTAATGGATATATGTTAAAGCCAGAAAAAACACTACAGGACTTTTGTAGACTAAGTACTACCTTGTGTTTTGAAATGAGTTTATTAAAATAAAGTATAAATTTTTAATACATTTCCACTTTTAATAGTTAGTGTTACAGAATTCATGACAATCCCTCATAGATTGTCTCAATAAATCTAGCTTCTGAAAACATGCAGCATGTTGATTCTGTGTTGCTTTAGCTTCTTACTCAGAATGCTGTATGAAGGCTGATGCAGAATAGAAGTCTTAAATTTTATCAAATTTATCAATAGAATAAACGCCGTACAGCAGAGAGTAAGGTTATATATGGTGCAGTACATCCACAGTAGTTTGTATTAATTATATTAAAGCACATTTGTTCTTTATTACTACAGATAATGCAAATTAATGTGGATTTATAAAATCAGATTTTCTGGCAGTTTGACTGGAATATATGAGAAACTGCCAGGGCAGGATTGTTTGAATCCCACTGTTAGACTCTAAAAAGTAGAGCAGAGAATTAATAGAGCATTGGAGTATTAGCTTATACTTTTTAAAAAGGTTTCCAAGACCACACAACCTAAAAGTGGTCTAGAATAATTTTTCTAATAGTACATTAAAAATCTTAGGTTTACTTTGCCCAGGTAAGGTAAAATCTTTCTATTCCTATGTGGTTGCAATCACTTTTGTCCTAAGGTGAAATGATGTGTGCTCCATTGTATGTCTGATTCTTCTAATCTCCTTCATTTTGGTGATGGGTGGGGACGAGAAGGATCTGTGCAATACTAATGATCAAAATACAGAAAACATACTTTAATATTTAATTATTCTATAGATAATCCCATTCTTTAGCTTTTGGGATTCTTCATCTCTCAAGATACCTTTGCTGTATGTATGCGTAGTTGCAAAGTTCCTGTGTGCGAATTGATGTCCGTAAGGATATCTATATACAGACCATCATGTAAAATTTAAAGAAGAAATTCAGGACATGTTTGCACCTCAGATAGGAGTTTTTCCAAGATTCCATTTGTATGAATCATAAACATTTAGGTTGGTAATTAATTTCTATTAATGCTTTACATTGCTATCCAAAGGTTGGTTCATCTGCTTTTTACAAAATATCCTTTCTTCAAATTAATATTAATTATTTTGGGACTGTTATTTATAAATGTGCAAGGAAAGGGATGCCGCGGTAAGCAGTAAGCACAGCTCCTCTACACTGATTTTCTCTTTAGTTTCTGAGGAAAACTGAGATTCTTTCATCCAAGTCTACTTTTCAAAATCATGTTTTGAAAGTCATCGCAAACTTAATTTTAGATATTTAGAAGTCTGTTAAACTGACCTTGGTTCAGGTTTTGTTTATCATGTTTTTGAGAACGTGTTTCCATGAGTGATTTGGAAGACAGCAGGATGATGATATCAAATGTTTTTAATTAGATCAAATTACTCAAGCAGCTAATTTGTTTCTGACAACAATGATTAACTGGTATATTGATTACTGGAACAGGATGTCATGGAATTAGTTTTCCATCTTACCTTTTGAGTAATTGTATATCAATAGTGTTACCATTAAACCTCTTCACAATATGTTACTCAAAGAAATCTTCAGGAGTAACTTCAGATATTAAACAACACAGACTAGATCTGTCTAAATTAGGCAATGCATCAGGTGATCCTTCTGATTTTGCTTCCCTCAAACAAATAGCTGGCGTCAAAGGTGAAAAAATGTTTTCCTTTTTTTCCCATTTCTCCCATTGTCAATGCCTGACAGGTGAACACTTTCAGACTTTATTACAAAATAGGTTGAGAAAGTTGCCTAGAACTCTTGGAGATTTCTGTTCTGCTTTTCCCCATGGCCATATTAAATTTTTAAGGGCATATTTGCCTAGACCTTTGCTGAACTTAATCAAACTTTAGCTGACAGATAACCAATCATTTTTAAACATTTTATTGCTGTACCAAAGTTTAGCCTCTCTATTCCACTTCATGATTTCTGCGTTTTTGCATATGTGGAATATTTGTGTTATTAACCAACATAATAAAACCTTTCTTTAAATGAGAAAAGTCAAATAAAGAGCTACATTTTCAGAGTGAAAAAAAATGACAGTCATCTACATATTGCTTTATTACAGAATAAGATAGAATCCTCATGGCTGAAAAGGACCTTCAGGATCACCAAGTCCAGCCCTCATGCCGACATCTCCCCAAGCCCTAGCCTCAAGTGCTCTATCTACTCGTTTTTTAAACACCTCCACGGATGGAGACTTCACCACCTCCCTGGGCAGCCTGTTCCAGTGCCAAATCACTCTCTCAGTAAAAACCTTCTTCCTAATGTTCAATCTAAACCTCACATTGCACAGCTTGAGGCCATTTCCCCTCATCCTATCATTAGTAATATGGGAGAAGAGATTAGCACCAGCCTCACTACAACCTCATTTAAAGCAGTAGAGAGCTGTTAGTTCTCCTCTCAGCCTCTTCTTCTCCAGATTAAACTATCCCAGTTGCCTCAGGTGCTGCTCATAGGGCATTTTCCAGAACTCTCACCAGCCTCATTGCCCTTCTTTGGAGCCTCTCCAGCACCATCTATAATGTGGTGCCCAAAACTGGACACAGTACTCTATGTGCATCACACAAACACAGAGTACAGGGGCGTGATCATCTGCTTACTCCTGTTGGTCACATCATTCCTGCTACAGGCCAGGATACTGTTGGCCTTCTTGACTACCTGGGCACACTGCTGGCTCCTGTTCAGCCAGCTGTCAACCAAATAGTACCTAAACAAACAGTTCTGTTTGTTTCCTAGCTGGCACTTGCTCTTACTGTTACTGTTAAAAGCTATTGCATTGTAGTGTTTTGTTTCTGTAGGGCCATACTTCCCAATGCCCACATGTCATCTGTTGTTACCGCAATAACAGAACACAAGAAGTTTAATTTAGAACAAGGAAAAACATTTTACTGTTCTAGTCTCTCACAACCATAGAGGTTGTGGAGACTCCTTCTCTGACCCACCTGGATGTGACCCTGTGCAATGTGCTGTAGGTAGTCCTGCTTTGGTGGGGGGTGAAGTGATTGGACCTGATGATCTCTTGAGATCCCTTCCAACTCTGATGGTTTTGTGACTGTATAATTAGTGGGAGAGAATAAAATGTCACACGATGGTATTCAAGTCCCTTTAGATATCCATAAGAAACTGTAAATTTAAGACTTACATTCAGAAAATTACAGATGTGAGCACAAATAAATTCTGATGCAAAGAATCTGTTTACTTATCAAGAAATGAGTAAATGACTCTTTTACAGGAAGACTGGATGATGGCCAGGGAGATTTGCTGCATGCAGCAATCCCATTACTTTCTTTAGAGTTTTTCTGTTCAAAGCTTGAGTTTTATGCAAAAAACATTAGCAAGGCTGCAAGGGGCCATTATTCTATATAATGCATTATTAATATTTAATTCTTTTGGAAAAGAATATTCAGGATTTAAAAGGGCATAAGTTTATTGGAAGTTCATGGCAAATACATGTCGACAAATTCATATTTGTTTTTTATTTTTCATTACACAGCAATGTTTTCCAACGAAAACTTTCTATAAAGTTACAGCCCAAAATATTTTAAGAACTGAAAATATCACTCTGGTCTGTGTATTGTAGCATACACAGCAATTAGGAAAAAACCAGTGAAGCATATAATGTGTTATATGAACACTGATCTTTTATAAATGTTAGAGAATGGGGCAGTAGAAGATTATTAGCTGTTTGGTAAAATAAAATTCTGATTTGTTTGATTGAAAATCCATTTCCACTGAATACCCAGCAATTTTAGCATCTATTTTTCTCAATAATTTGTATGCTACCTTCTCTCCTTATTCTTGTTCTTTTCTGATTTTTCTCCTTTAAAATACCTTGTGTTCTATTACTTTATTATTTAGTTCTACATTTCTGATTCAAACTTTCCCAGTTCCACTTGTTTTACATCCCTGATCTGTTTTGTATTTATTCCATCACTGTGAGACTGAGATTTTTACAGAGGTAAATCCACATGATTCTAGAAGTGATTCACAAGTTTGATGCTCTACAATAGTGACAATTCTTAGGTAGTCATCATAACACTACTTGCTCAAACTGATCTACAGTCTTTCCAGAGTCACAGAGAAGTGTGTTTCATTAAAATTATATGAACAAAGTTTTAGAAGGACTATATAACTCAAGACAAACATGACAGTACAGCTTCAGAGTGTAAAAAGAAGTTCCAAATTTCAGTGGACATTTACTGACAACTCCTTGACACATCCTCTACATGAACATGTAATATCCACCCACTTTTCAACGTGGCCAGGAAGACCATGGTACTGTTAAAGACTGATATATTCTTCATATATTAATGAATTATATATTAATAGTATTAATAAAATAAAATGCTACAAAACATAATGATATGTATGTACATATTTATGTACTTCTAGTTCTATTTTTCTGTCTGCTAGTTAGGTAGAAGTTCTTCAGATCATCAAAACAGTAAGACCTGACCAGGATGTCCTCTTATCCTGACAAAGTAGAGTAGTACACTTGTGTATTCCTTGTTGTAGTTTCTTGTTCTTTTCTGGTTCCCATTATCAGTCAAAATTCACTTCAAAAAACTGACTGCAGCTGGCAACATTTTCTTTGTGTAGTGTTATTTTTACCCTTACTCTTGATCTAGTCTCATAATTTTCTCTTTGTATAAAATAATAATGGTTTGAAAAATGGAGGCCTTATAAAATTTGCCTCCTTCTACACATCTGGAAAGGAGATAACATTCTTCATAGCAACCCACATGTTGCTGTGCTTGGCAGTTGTGTCTAAAAGAGCATTGACAACATCCCAGTCCCTTATTGCTGAGCAGTATTTATGTAGCATCAAGGCTTTCATCATCTCACATCCGAGCAAAATAAGTGGCTAAGAATGGGCAATACATTGGGAGGTGGCATAGTTGAGACAACAAACCCAAACTGACCAAAGCCATGTTCTGTGCTGTAGGCTGTTATGCGTGACAATAAGTGCTCTAGGACAGGAGTAGGTGAAGGGGACGTTCATGGCTGTGCTCTTTTCCTTCCCAAGCAACTATTATGCACGCTGATACCCTGCTTCCCATGAAATAGCTGGACATATGCCTCTTTGTGGCGTTCTCCTTTCTACTTTGTTCTCTTACTCTGTTTTATTTTCCTTATTAAACTGCCAGTATCCCAGTCCAAGAGTCTTCATGCCTTCCCTCTATTTTGAAACCATCCTGCAGTACACGGGAGTGATCAAGAAGCAAAAGTGGGTACTGGCAGGGATCAAACCACCACAGACTAAGTGAGATTGCATACATGTCAATACCCATACACACATGGATAAATGTATAAATAGTTTGGAATTCAGTTCTGTTCATTAAGCAGTGTTTCTGCAGAGGTTTGTCACTGGTATAGCATGAAGCACATCATATCACAGATTAAAATACATAGAAGTGGAAACATATTTTTTCCAGATGGAAAAAAAGCCAACCAATAAAATATTTACAGAACTCACTTCTTTGCATGAAAACTCCGCAATCTGCAGAGGGTACTTGTTCACACTGCAACTATGATGCTTAGATCAACAATCTTTAGAGTAATTAAATACCTTACAACTTTTGGAAAATGAAGAGTTAGGGCTTGTTCCACATACTCTGTGCGTGAGCATAGGCAAAACAAACTAATGAAGACTCACAACACCAGACCACATAGTCTCTAACCATGTACACCTTAAAATATTGATGCATATATACATGCACTTACTGTACTACTGGCAATATTCCTATTGCATTTGTTCTTTTGGATTAATAAAATGAAAATTTGAATGAAAGGTGAAACCCGTATGACATTGCTGTCAAAATATTCATTACAAACAAAACTCTTGACACTTGTTAACAATGGATGTTATTTTATGCACATGTTTTGATGTCAGCATGATTATCTCTTTGTCATTCCCAGTTTGTAAGTACACTTCTTGCTTAATTTGACAGCATTCATTCTCCCTCTTTCACTCTTCTAATGTGTATTTCTTAAAAGAAACATAACATTCTATTGTCAAGTATATTTTTACTTTAGTAAGAAACTCAGCATTGACCTTTTCTAAATTGTCTGCAGTGTCTTTTTTTGACATAATTAACATAATGGAATTTATTGATCATCTTTTATTTCATCATATCTTTTAGGTACTGTATCACAAATTGCAGTTAAAGCTGTAAATATATTTCTCCCACTTATTACTGATGTTTTTCCTATTTATTTTCGGAGTTTTATTGTTCCCACTCTTAACTCTTATTTGGTCTTTGGGATTAAGAAGTAATTAATGAAGGAGATAAGAGAAATAAGTATAAATATTATTTTGTTGGATGTGAATAAGATTGGTAATATGTCCCCTTGTATGTGTTGCTTTTTCAACTGTTTTAGATTGGGATATTATATTTAAAGTTGTACTGTGCTGACAAGAGTAATGTTGGACTGTATCATGGATTAATTCAGAGAGACTGACCCCTGACATGACCAACAGCTTGGGCACCAATGATATTCCTTCCCATGCCCATAGCCATTTTGCTGGCTGTCTTCTCGGCTCTGGGTTTGGTCTCACTGCTGGCTGCATGAATCAGTCTAGAACCGCTTGGCTTCAGTGAATTTGTGATTCAGAAATTGGTCATAAAAAATTCTTTCCCTTTTCCTTTCATCTAGACATCCTTCTTTCCTCCCTTGCCATTTAGTCTTTTCCTCTCCAAATCCAGTCCTCTGGGGCTTGGAGTGTATCTCCCAGCTCTCACCTTTTTGTTCTTCCCTCTTCAGTCTCTATTATATTTTTTCTTTTTCCCCCCTTCCCTCTCTGATTCTGTACAGCTGCCATTTGGAGCTGCTGCCTGGAGAGGAGCATTTTTTTTCCCTTTCTCTTTTCCCTCTGCTGTAAAGGGAGGAAAAAATATCCTTAGTCTGTTTTCATGGATTGCTTGCCATGTGTTCATGTGGCACTGGTTGGGTTCTTCTTTTTTCTAACTGTTCTTGTTCATAAAAATTGTTTTCACTTTTCTTTACTATAAATTTGTCACTGTTTTTTTGTGTCTCTGAAGACCCTGGGAGATCTAAACCAAAATAGATTGAATAAGTATTATTCTAAGAAAAATGTCTGCACAGCATGGTAGGTAAATCATGATTAGAACTTCAAATGCGATTAAAGTACAAAAACGAGTGGTGGATAAATATAACACTATGCATTACTAAGAAAACACAGGAAAATATCTTTTAAGTTCAAGCAGAAACATTTTTGAGCTTTATTTGACAAAATGTCTCAGCAGAGCTTAAAGACGTATGAGAGGAGTTCTGAAATGGCACCTGCCTATTTATCCATTTGTAATATTGACAGAACATAGATTTGTAGTATGCAGAGTTGACAATTTCCAACTGGATGTTGAAGCAGTGATCTACACGACAGGAATTGTGATCATTAGTTGCCCTGCTTGAAAAGGATGTGGACAGATTCAATGTGGTTAGGTGCAATCAGTCCAGAAATTAATACATAAATGGAAGAGACACTTTTTCATTATTGCCTACTTTGGGGGAAACAGTGGGTGCAGTACTGTCAGAGCTCAGACTGATAGATATTGATACAAATCATTTTTATATGATCTGCCTATTTATTAGAATTGCTTTTCTGCTCTCTGTATGGAGGTCCATGATGCATTACATTCTGAACTTCCCAATGTTCAGATTGCTGTTCTCATTGCAAGAAATAATGAAATGGATTCATTAAAATATTCTGATTTATTGTGAGAGATAACATCTTCAGTGATTTCATATACACTTTTGTTGTTTAGTTAATTCATTTATGTGTAGAAGGTGACACACTACATGTATTTGTAAGGCAAAAATTTCCAATACATATTTTAGAAGTTTACAAATACACAAACGGGGAAAAGCATCTCAGAATATACGAAGTGGAAAGGTGTTTTCAGCGTTAGTGAAATTCAGGATACGTAGCATCATAGAGAAGTTATGATTACAAGCAATGGTTTCTTGAATAATCATCGCTAAACCATACTTTTTTTTGGTGTATTTTTAGGTTTTATTTCAAAATTATGATTTGCAAAGCAAATCTTCTGAATCCAAAAGAGTAAAGTTTACTCAAAACGTAATTCATTTGAACCTCAAATTTTGCATATTGGGGAATTCTCCATTATTTTCAGCAGATGAAAATGTGAAAACCTGAATGCAGAAAGAAACCACTGTGGGTCCTCTAGAGCCAAAGATAGATATATAAAGAAAATTAACAGTACTGCAGTGACACAAACAATCTGATTAATAATGATTTATTAGTCTAGGGCTGAGATGTTACTTCTGGGCTTCAGGCCAGTATCTCTTTGAGGAGTTACACAAATGGAGGAAAAGAATATATGTCCTTCACTGTGAGTTTTAAAAACAAACTGTTTTGAAGAGGTATATATAGGGTTAGAACAACAGAAATAGCTGCAGGAGGGAAAAATACCTGTAAGACATACAAAGACAAATGTATCATTAATATAAACCTGGGAACATCCTACCTCTTAGTTATTTTCAGCTGTGTTTGTGTGCTTCACTTTCAACTCTGCAACGTAATACATTTGCAAGAGATAGAATTGTTCATATTTTTTCTTCCAATTTATTACTATGCTTTATTTCAGAGGTTAAATATTTTGGTTATAAGAGAAGAAAGAGAGAAATACATACCTCTTCCATCATGTCATCTTAGATCTGTAAAGACTTCACGTGTTTAGAGAATATTCTGTGAAAGATAAGGTGTTCTTCTCTGTACTAACTTCATTAAATAAATATCTGCTTAAACATACTTTCTCCAAATAATTATTGCAACTGGGGTTTTTTTTCTGCAGTATGCTCTGAACTAATTATTTTTTCATTATCTGGTGTTTTCCTGGTGTCTGATGATTCTTTGTTATTGGAATCTACACACTCCCTGTTTTCAGTACAGCATAAAGCAAGCAGCCAGAATGCACATATTTGCAAACTGTGGCACAACTTTTACCATCATGATCAGCACTGAGTAACTTCCTGAGCTGAAAATCATTTTGGTGTGATTGAAAGCAAAATGATCATCAATAGGCTCCTTTAGGAGAGGAGTATGGATGATGACATTGAACTTACGCAAATTTTCCCATACAACAGCCCTCTAGGCTTCAAGAGATTGAAGTCCAGTTTAGCCAAATAACTTTTCTTTCAGCTGAGGTCTTCCTATCTATGCAAGCTATGTAAAGTCTATCCAGGGTTCAAGAAGGAAGCATTCATGAGAACATGAGACATGTGAAAGAAAATAAGGCATGATCCTCCAGTCCTCAGGCAGTTCCTAGGTTTGGTTATAAAATTTGACAGAGATGTGCTTTCCTCTGGATTTGCTCTCTTCTTAAACTGTCAACGTTCAGTTCCTCTTCCATGAAATAGTTCAATAAACGTTCCTCTTCCATGAAATTTTTATGGCAGAGAGGAATTCTTGGTGCCATAATAATATTCCTATTGCTTAACGTTTATGTAAGAAGCTTCCAGATACCTTATAAAGGAATAGATAATTTGAAGAAACCACATACTAGTGGTTACAACTGAAGAGATCCCTTCCAACTCGTAACATCTCATGATTCCATGAAACAAGGAAAATAGTAAACAAGAACCACTGGGTATGTGTCTGCTAGTCTTTCATCTAGATACAAACTAGACTGCTATTCCTAGACTTTGATGACAAAAGCAAATACAGTATCGTATGATTTGTCATGTGCTGACTATTCCAATAAAAGAATTTTTGGATGAGGTAGAAGCCAGCCATGGCAAAAGTGTCACCTCCCAGGAAAATCCCTTTTCCTTGGTTTGGTTCTGGGATATTTTGTTTCCCAAGAAGACCGTGACACCTTATTTCTCTCTGAGTCCAACATGGTTGTAAAAGGGTGCTAGAAAGCCAAAAACAGAAGGACAGTGATCATTGACTCAGTAAGAAAAATACTCACCTGAAAGACCATAAAACATTAAGAAGGTCCTGAAAGAACAGGATGATGGTGATTAATGTATTCCTAGCAGCAATGGAGGTTGACCTTTCCCACTCTGGAAAATGATGGTGTGACAGAGATTTGTTGTTTGTCTCACTGAGCGTTGTGAGTGAATTGATGCTCAGTATAGAAGGCATTAATTCCAGACAGTTAGTTGCTCTTTGAGTGTTAGCCAATAAACAGTTGTGTTGTGCTTTAAGTTGTCTTTATTTTGTTTGCAGAGGCTCCAAGATAATCAAGAAGAAGATGCCTGGGAGGGGAGGACTACATGTTAATCAAGAAGAAGATGCCTGGGAGGGGAGGACTACATGTTCAGCTGTATGAGAAAATTGTTGTAGACCACGTAACTGTTCAGTCTGAGGAACTTAAAATTCCTTAAAAAGAAAGCAAAGATGAGAAGGCGTGCTGCACAAGGGTATGCCTACACCCAACAGTTTTCCTAAGGTAGGAGTTTTGATCTCTGCAGCTTGGCTTCCTTTTTCCTTGTATGACAGCTGGAAACACCAGCTGCTGCCTTGCCTCCTACATGTCAAGGACAGTATGAAGCTCTCACCTTGCTGGCAATTAAGAAAGCAGATAAAGGATAGAAGTCTACCTTCTGCAGCATTAAATGTTTTCATTTTGATTGGTTTTAAAAAACAAAAGCAATGGAAAAGGCTGCCATTCACCGTCTTTGGTCTCAACAAGCCATTCCTCACTATCCTTGGTTTTGTTGCAAAGAGGACCAAATTTGTGTTCATTATTACTCTTCTCCGGAGACACAAGAACCAGGAGAAAATAGCCTTCTCATCTCTAATAAACTGCATCCTCTACAAGCCAGGCAATTACCTTAACGGTTCTCCTTCTCCTGCACTTCCTTTTGCACTTAGTACTTGGAGGAGCAGAGAACTGATTTTAAGCACTGTAAGGAAATATTTGAACCAAATTATTCATACCAATTATTTTATCTCCTGATTTGTGGAATTGGTATGCCAGAAATGAATGATTTGTTTCAGTGAGATCACTGTAAGAAGAAAAAAACAACCCCTAAACAATGTTAAAATGAAGCATTAATAATTCATATATTTTTGGGAGATTCGTTTCAGTTAAATAAAATAGAAATGCAGCCACATAAAAATCCATACAGTTTTAGGCTGATTAGATCAATAAAGTATGATCTCATGAAGGATTTTGTTCTTTTTCTTTCTATGCTAACTGACTTCAGGAAAGCAGTTTCTGTACTTGTTTTAGACTGCAGCAGAACTGTTAAGTGGACATAGTGTAAGGTGATTCAAAACATTTTCTTAGATAACATTAATTTATCTGTTAAGACCTAGTAGTACGGATTGTTATAAAAATGATACAAATTTAAAATAATCCTAAACATTTTCTCCGGATGATGTAATTTGGATAATATATCTGCCTCACCCTTCACAGAGCATCACAGTGGAACGAAACGTTACACCTTCTTTTACAAAATCTGCTGCTTTCATTACACAGTGTTTCTAGGACTTAGTGTTTGCCCTGGTTTAGATGTCCCAGGATTGCTGAGATTAATCTGGGAAGACTGATGTCATAATATCTGAGTTTATAAAGACTTGAAAAAGTATCAATGAGGACACTGGTATTTAAAGAAATTGTAAGTACTAGCTTTGAGAACTTAAGGACAAAAGTTAACATCTCTCTGTGTCATCTTGACAAAACTCTCATTATCAGTGCCACTAAATAATCTATGTGTGGCTGAAATGAATGATCAGAGTGTGTATTGTTTTAATCTAATTTCATTATGAAGTTTACAAAATGTGGTGAAAATCTAGCTACAGAGAAGGAGCCAGCATGCAGTGAGATTCAACAGATTCACTTTATTTCCTGATTAAAGCAAAATCAGAAAATCTGAATATGCAGTAACACAGCCAGTCCATGATGTGCATTTTTACAACTGAAAAGTAGAATCCATACCTATAGAAAATTAATGTACAATGATATTATTCCTGTTTTGAAACTAAAAAAACTGTCAAAATCCATTATGTCTTAGTCTCCTATTCTTCCAACTGTATCGGTAATGAGTGAGGTAAAGAATGAGCTGGGAAAAACACATTCTTAGTTAGAAGACAGATTTATTTATTAATGTTGTCTCTTGTAGCTTCCTTTTGCCTCTCAAGAGGCGTGGAAGGTGCAATTCCAGTGACTCTCTAGTAATTCTGCTATAACTCATCCACAGATGCTTTAATGTCAATCAGTGCGCTCTCTCTATGTAGTAGCTGACTGTCTCCCTAGCACCACAGTTGTATTAATTCAACTCATATTGAATTCTACTGCTGTATTAAAGGGACAGTTGGCTAGCATGAGGAGGGCAGGGTTGATTGATTAGGCTTCTGGGCAAGAATTATGGTAGGAATACAGCATCCTACTGCTCCATGGAGGATTTGAATAGAAATGGTGCTGGGACAGAGGAATTGCACCTTTAAGTCACTGCTAAAGGTAGGAAAGTCTTCCTTAAGTAAACTCTCATGTAAAAAACTTGTCAAAAATATTAGTCAAATCTAAACTACATATTGAAGTAGAGTAGTCTTGAAAGAGAATGCAGACTCATTAAGGTATGATAAAGTCTTCCTTAATCTACTCTTTGAAAAACTGTTTTTCTAAGGATGGCCGTAATGTTACACTGTTCTGACAGCACTATGACTCCACAGGTGGAATCATCTAAATATATTCACTGAAACATAGTCTGGCATTTCCATCCTGATTCTTCAGTCCAATGACAATTTAACAAAGACTAGTATTGCTGAACTTAAGTACACAATAAGCAGATACTTTAGGGGAAAGTTGCCATACGTTATTAACATCCACAGACCAAAATCAATTACTTTCAAATCCGGCAGTTCTTGATAATTTTTCTCCACACTATCATCTTGCCTTAACATGCCAAATTGTAATGCTTATTAATTAATAAATTATTGTTACCATATCTATAGTTTAAGATAGTAGGTAGGATCATTACTGCATATAATAATTCAAATACCTCACTATCATCTTGCCTTAACATGCCGTGTTATGAGATTCACGAAGCTATTACCTATGTTATGAGAGATATATTTAGTAAAGGATTTATATTCTCCATCTATATCAGCATTTTCCAAGTATTTTTGCAGTATGCCATAGCTTCCATCCGCTTCCATTTCGTTTTGTGATACAGTAGTGATCATATGTGATATTGCATAACACATGTATTGCCACAGAAGACTCCTCGATGCAAAGCTTCCAACTCAGCCTGCTGCTCATGACAGTTGTTACTGGTTTTACTTCTTTGGTCCTAATGCTATTATTTACATTTTTTTTCTCGTTGTCAGTTTCAGACTGTTTTGTTCCTTGAAATAAATAAGATGTACTGTAGATTCTGATCTACAGGTAATAAAACTTAGCAGGATTTCTTTCCAATATAAAAAACCTGCCCTAGAACAGACAGTATATACAGTTTTTTACAGAGAGAGCAGTGGAGGCTTTATTAACTACTCACCAAACTAATAATACAAAGCAATTCTCTAGTATACTAGATTATATTTTTCAGTATGAATATGGACTATATTATTCAAATCAGCCTTTGAAATACCTACATACCTTCGGTCATAGTTATTGTACACACTTATGCTATGGCCATAGAGTTATGACATGACAGATTAATGTTCTTCTGGTAAGGAAAAAAAGTCTTGAGATCCTGATCTATGTTTTCTCAGAGTTTAGAGGCTTGGATTGTTGGGTTTTTCCTTTGGTGCCTTGTTTTCTGGAAGCTTCCATTTTTGCTTGGAAAAGGAGCAAGAAAGGTGTACTGATGCTGTCCTTATCTTGGAATGTGGTGAAAGTAGTGATGAACAGAGAGTCGTCTGCATCTGCTGAAAGCTGGCAGTAGAGAAGTTTTTGCAGCTGAGAGACTGTCTCTGAAGGGAAAGAGTTTGCAGACCTGGGTCTTAATTGTGCTGATTGGCCTGTAATCTCTCTCTATCTTTTGTTACAGGTGCTTTATATTGGGTAATAGGATTTTGTTTGTAGTGGCAAATGGGGGTTTGGTATTTGTAATTAAATTTGACTTTTTCCCAGAGTCAAGTATGTGACCACAAGCAGCAAGCCAGCCCTCCTTGTTATTGTTTTTTTGTCTTGTCTCCCAAACATTTTGCTAATTGGGAAAGAATCTGGAACTAAAAGTGCTCTACAGCATTTTATGAAGATTTATTTGTTAATATATTACCATAAAGCATTCTCTGATATGCAGTTTGAATGTTTCCATTCTTACTTCAATCCCATTACTGCTGTTTAAATCCCTGTGTATCACCCTAAGTGATTCTTGTTCTGCCTTGAATTTACACTTATGAGACATTCAGAGACTCTTATCAAGTCCCCCCATTTAATCAAAAAGTAAGACATGGTATAGTATCCAGATTTCATTAATCTAGGAAATGGTATAGAAGAATAGATGCATGACAACATCAGTATCAGACATGTGTGAGTAAAGAACTCTGGGGAGCTTTGGTCTTTGTTTTATTTGGGGTTTTTTTGTTTGTTTTGGTTTCATTTGTTATTTTTTTTAACAGATTTAAAAACTAAAGCAGATTAATCATTGCTGACAAAGGATGCGCTTACGTGAACACGCTTGCAGCAGCTTTCCCTTTCAAACAGGAAGTTGTTCACTGCTCCTTCCTATCACAATGGAACAAGTGTGCATCTCCTGCTACCTAAAATTAGGGCTTCTGTGTTATGAAATGATGCAGTTCTTTTGTTAAGGGAAACAGAAGTTAGCCAATGACATTCACACACAAAGCAAGTAAGTTGTTACCCTGGATTACTGGTCTTATAATCATATAATCATCCCATAATATGACCTCTACATATTTAGGAAAACAAAAGTCATACTTGTTACTATTTACAAGACAAAAAGTTAGTACTTTCACAGCTTTCTAGGTAAAACCTGTGAAAGCCAAGTTCAGATGTGACAGCCAAGATCTCCTTCGTCAGGAGCGTCCTAGTATTTCATACTGCTTTTCCTCCAAAGGGTGAACATTAGGAATCAGGTCAGGATTGGTGCTCAGCCAGAGGTTCAAAGAGAGGAGTAAGACCTAGGTTAGTTACTAGTCCACAAGTATCCACCACTATTTCAGTGGTGGAATATTAGATGGTAGGACAGTGGCATTTTTAATGGTAGAAAGCATGAAAAAGGTCTGTTTTTTTTGAAAAAGCCTACATGTTCTGTGAGATATGAGGATAACAAATGATGTGACCAGCTTTGCTCCGTGGAAGAAAGAATATGAGAAATTTCAGAAAACTGCCACTCTCAGGAAACATATTGAGGCGAATTATAGATTCATTACAATTCTTTTCGGAAGATTTCCCCACCACCTCATTAATTTACAATTGATGCTCCTGCTATTTTCCCCTTACGAAGAAGGAAGTAGTGACTTTGTAATAGCCACAAAGAATCATAGAATCATTAGGGATCAGAATGGACCTTGAAAGACCATCTAGTCCAATCCCTCTGCCACAGCAGGATCACCTAGACCAAGTCACACAGGAACACATCCAGGTAGGACTTGAACATCTCCGGAGATGGAGCCTCCCTGGGAAGAAGTTCCTTCTGATATTGATATGGAACCTCCTGTGTTCCAGCTTGCACCCATTGCCCCTTGTCCTATCATCAGATGACCTTGAGAAGAGCCTGGCTCCATCCTCCTGACACCCACCCCTCACATATTTATAGACATTAATGGGGTCACCCCTCAGCCTCCTCTTCTCCAAGCTCAAGAGTCCCATCTCCCTCAGCCTTTCCTCATAAGGGAGCTGTTCTCCTTCCTTCATCATCTCTGTTGCTCTATGCTGGACACCCTCCAGCAGCTCTGTGTCCTTCTTGAACTGAGGGACCCAGAACTGGACACAATACTCCAGATGCAGACTCACTAGTGCAGAGCAGGGGGGGTGAAGAACCTCTCTCGACCTGCTAGAAGTTACTGTAGGATTCCTCTTGGGCACTTGCACTACAGTTTTGAAATATAGAGGATATTTTACACATTTTTTTCTCCCCATTCTTCTTACTCACCTTTACACCTCTGTGGCTCAGCTGGCTGTATATGTGCTTTGATGTTCCAGAATTTCAGCTGTTTGGATTTTCACTATGAGAAGGCCTATATTTTCATTCAAGTGTTTTGTACTCGAGGGGTGTTTTCTGTTGTGTTTTTACCCAAATAGATTTTAGTATTTCGGTAAATTTATATTATAGAAATAATCTAAAGTAATTTCTGTAAGTACAGTATCTCTCCATAGAATAGGGTGTGTGCTTCGGTGAAAACAAGATCAGATCATTTCCACTCAAGGTAAGTCAGCATCTGCTCCTGGGAGAATCTCTGGGCAGAATTTCGAAAGAAAACGTTGCTCTGTTTGAACTAGAATAAAAATTGTGTAAATGCAAGAGGAATTTTGTGTTTCTCAGAACTGCAGCGTGGGTTTTACAGAAGGATAGGTAAGAGTTCGCTGCGTGGTGTTATAATTGAAACATTGCTGCACGTTACAAGACTCCGGTTTTTTGATCTCTTCTTCATAACAGTCAGGCTTTAATCTTTCACTAGCTGTTGCCTCATTTTGCCTTCTCAGTGTATTACGCATGCTGAATACCATTATTGCTTTTGGTTATTAACTAGGGATGGATTTGGGAAAAGTAATTTTGTGCTGGCTTGATGTAGCAGAATAAGCTGTCAAACATCATACCAGGTGACAGTGTGATGTCCTTCTGTGGAGCTGCAACACAGCATGTGTTACAGCTGGAAGGTTATAGGTAATCAGAGAGGATTACCAACGGCAGCTTTATTAAATATCTGTGGAGGTCTACTGTGGCTGTGACCAGATAATATGAGCTTCTAGTATGAAAACAGGAAATTATTAATAAACTGGGTTGGCTGTTCTGAATGCCCTTGCAAAAGTTTATCTAATTTTATTTTCTGGGGAGATTAATGTCAAGTATTAGATTTATTATTACTTAAGGTGTAGGCCTTTTATGCTTTGAAGTGATTCTCGTTTAATTTGTTATATTTCCCTGGATGCCTGCTAATATTATCTTTGTTTAAACCAGACTGTTTCTATTCTCATTTTCAGGTAAGTAAATTTTGACAGTTCCAAGTACACTGTTTTAAGCTGGGTTTTGGTGGATTTTTTTTTAGTTTTAGTGTCTAATAAAATACAGTTCAGTGGAGACAGACACCGGGTTTAATGTTCTTCACATTCGTTCTGTCTAATGCCATGTTTTATGCATTGAAAACTGACTTTCATTTTGTCATTTCCTATAGCTTCTGTTGTACTCATTTTTTACGTACAGAAAAGTTATAACTGGTTTAATCCAACACTTTCAGCCAAATCGAATATTTCTTAAGGCAGAAATTGCAGATTTACTTGTGATAAATTACTGGAACAGTTTTACATAAAACTGTGAATTAAACTGAAGAGTGTGAAGAAATCATATCGGCAATTTAGATACACCTTCATCTCTTCAGGAAGATTAAAAATGTAACACCTTAGGTTTAGCACTGTGAAGTTTGACAAGCATTGAAACAAAAAAGGAAGTGTAAATTTTACTAATCAAAACATCTGTATTATGCAGCCATTTACATTTTCCTATCAAGACATGAGAGAAATGTTAATTTTAGATGACTCTTTTTATGACCTATAATTACTGTCATTAAGAAAGCTCTGGAGACTTACAGGGAGCTTTGACTGAAATACAGTTTGACATGTTCTATAATTAATGCTGAATTAACGTTCTACAGCATGTGCCTCAGAAGAAAAAGGTTTCTTTTTACTCAAAAAATAAAAAGCCAAAGAAATTGTGTTACAGCAATGCCTGCTAACATCACTCTACTTAAAGTTATGCACCAGTTCCTATGCGAACCTCAGTTTTCAGCAGCTTATCTGTATTCCAGCTGTATATGATTTCAAGCCATAGGCCTTTTTTCTACTCTCCCTCTTTTATTTTTTCTCTAATATTCAGTGAATGTGTCATTAAATGGTGATTTGACAAACTGACAATTTAAAGTTCTTTAATATATTATTTTCACCATTATCTGCTGCACTTTGTACTTTCGGGGAACATTGCGGAAGTTAATTTAAGAACTATTTTTTATTTTACTAAAAATAATTTACAATTCCATTTTAAATCAAACTAAAAAAATTATCTAGAACTCTATTATTGAAACAAAGTAAAAACCATTTGCTTACAGTGAACTTTAGCAGCCCTTTTTTACCAGTGACCTGTCTAGATCTGTTGGGGTCTTGTCAGATACAATTTCACTCACCTGCATAATTTCACAGATCCTTTATTTCCTACGGATTAATAAACATACTAAGAAACACTTCCAGTGATTTTGTTTGGATATCCCACTCCAAATTTCTTCCTCACTGAAATTGAAAATCGTGTCAGATCTATAAACATTCCCTGTCACTTGTAGCCATTTCTTGATAGATTTGGTGAGGAGTTTAACAGAGACATTTTGGAAGCTCAAATAACTCAGGTCAAATAGCCCCTCTATTCTTTACTATATGCCTACGTTTTATAAAGACCACTAACCCATTGGTCATAAAACATTTCCTTTGGTGTTCTTAGCGTATCATACTCCTCTAGATGTTTATAACACTGATTTTTGTTTTACAGCCAATTTGCAAATAACTGGTAAGACTCATTGGTTAGCAATCCTCAGGATTATTCCTCAAGTTTTACTGAAGCATTCTAATATTTTTAGCAGATTGAGATGATTACTCTTCTAATAAAATAGAATAAAACATAAGAGTATTTGAAAACAACTAATACAATGACTCATAACGCATGAGCATGAAGAATTGTTCTCTGCTCCATCAGTAACTGGAGCGTTTATTAAACATCTACTATAGATAAACCTTTTAAATTATCTGGCCAAAGTAATTTGACTCAAAGAGTAGTAAAAGAGTTGGCAGACATCTCAGTGTTATTGATGTCTACTTTTTTCAAGCACTGGAATACTGATAAAAAAAATCTATGAACAGAGAACTGTATTTACTTTGCTCTAATACTGAAAACTGACAACATATTAACCCATGTAGCTGATGAGGCATTAACCTTCTGTAATTTAAAAAAGATCATGATAACATTCACATGATTGAATTAAAAGTAACACTAATTAATGTGCTTTTAAGAGAAACATACTTTTTTTTTGTCAATAAACTCATTAGAATTTTGATTTACAAGGGATGTGTAGGTAAATTAATATTTAAAACCTTTGAGCAAATTTCACATGGTTATACATGATATTCTGACTAAAAGATGAGCATTGCGAACATATCCAAATGGTGTTATGTGTTTGATCTAAAACCTCCTCACCACTGACTACCGATGGTTCAAACAGGGATTTGTAAAGATACAGAATTGGCCAGTTGCCTTGTTAATTATTTGAATGTAAATATAAAGTCCCTGAAATTAAAATAAAGCAGTGTTGTGAGATGTTTCATCTGCTATATTTAAAGAACTGAGCACTGAGTCCTGAAGAGCATTGCTGTGGATAATAATTATCGGGTTGTATAAGAAAATCAACATCAGCACCTAATGCAACGTCATAGTGACAAAGTAAAGAGACAGATTACTTTCAGAGGACACTACATTTTGGATGCATAAGTGGAGGAGCTGTGGAAAAGAAAACAGTCATTTTGTTGTCATATTCGGTGTTGGTAGGATGGAAAGAGAAATTGGAAATTCTTTGTGAATGAGGGGGGAAATAATTCACACTCCAGAAGGTATGTTACAGTGGTAGACAAATAAAATTCAATCGGCTTTCTCTTTCAAAAAGTAGTTTTGAGGTGATGTATACAAAAGTACACTCACTAGAATGCAATATCAGCAAGTAAAGTTTCTTTAAGTCAATTGAGAAAGACATAAACCCTTGGTATTGAAGATAATGTTTAAGAGAGCCACACCTGAAAAATAAGCATGAATCTTGCTGCAAAAGCAAAGTGGGCTACTTCTTTACTGGCTGTTTACAGGGGGCAAGAATCAGTAATTTCTTTCATCCAAGATTTCTCACTCCTCTCCCCTTGAAAGGATTCCATTGTTATGGTTCAGATGTGGCACAAACCCATTGTCTTCCCATCATTTTGATTTTGAGTATGAGACATGGTAAATCATGGAGAAAAATGGATGTGGTAAGAATATTGTCATCAATGTCTACAAGTTCCTAATTGTTTACCTCATGTTTGGAACACATATGGGGATTTTTTTAATAAACAACAAGTACATTGACCATTATCCTACTTTTTCAATAGGTGCAATTATTTTTACTAATTGCATCTGCTGCATGGTAGAACTTCTTGGTGTCTCTTAAGGATGACAAAGTAACTGGCAGAAAAGGGATTAAATATTGACTGTGGTTAGAAGAAAAATGATGAACATATAAGTTTACATATAAATCAAGTCCATTCAGATCTCATAGCATGATTGAAGTGGATATGGGAACTGGTAAGAATTTTTCAAACTGGATCTTGGCATCAGGAAAGGGGTAGGGAATATATACAATCCTCTACAGAAATTGGTGGTATTCCCATTTTACTCAGTATTCTAAGCCTAAAATGGAAAAAAACTACAAAAACTGACTCATTAAAAAAAAAAACATGTAGAAAATTGTTAGTATTCCCTGTGCTTGCTTCAGGTAAGCAATTCAACTGAATTCACACAACACTTAACTACTTTTGCCTTTCTTACTATATGAAATCTTCTGTCTTTAGGTCACATTCTTCAGTAGAGGATGGTTCGGAGTGGAGCAGCACCTTTAATGATAGTGGTAAGGATGAGATGGGATAAAAAGGGATGAGTTATTTACTAATAAAGAAAGAATTTGTTTTCTGAGTAGAGAAGGCTGCTGATACTACTCAGCTAGCAACTCCACATTTCCTTCTCTGGAAATGTTTAAAACGCACTTGGACTGTTCCTGTCTGACTTGGTCTAGAGCATCCTGCTCTGGGAGGGGATTTGGACTGGAGGATCTTTAAGTTCCCTTCCAATCCCTACTGTGCTGTGATTATGTGACAGCAGGTATCTCACTTCCTTATTTTATATAAAGAAATTAATGTACACTTTGGTCTGTGTAACATTGCTTATATGTTAACTTTATGTATGTCATTCAGAAATTAGGAATTTAAACGTGAAAATACCAGAGAAAATAGGAACTGAAATGGTATTTTATTTTAAATCAAATGGAAATTCTCTTGGTGAGAACAAAGATGGTCATGGTGAAAAACACAAGATGATAGAATAATAGAACACTTTCATCTGAAAGAGACCTTCAAGGTTGTCAAGTCCAACCTTTTCCTAGTGCTATCAACACCACTAAACCCTGTTCCCTAATGCAAGATCTACTTTTCTCTTCAACACCTCCAGGGATGGTGACTCAAACCTGTATCTGGGCAGGCTGTTCCTGAAATGTGGCACCCTTTCAAGAAAAAAAGAGGTCTACAAGATGCAGAGGTTGCTCCATTCCCTTCATGCTTCCCTAATATTTAGTAAAGCACATAATTCCATATTTGAAATATTCTATTTTCTGTGTTTGCAGACTATGCTATTAACAGCAATTTATGTTTTTTCTTCTTGGAAGTACATCCAACAGTGAAACACAGACATCACTCTTTTGCTTTCTCTTTCAAAATTACCCCAAAAAGAATCTTCTGTCTCTACTTCATATTCTTTCCTGCACTGGAGTTATTTTGGTGTGAAATTTCTATTGGTAATTGCAGATGAATAAAAGTATGAAGAGTAGAGGCAGGGATATCCCAAAGCTCTGATAATGGATGTTAGCTGTCACTGCAGGGAAAGTTCCCTGTCTGTAGTCTGGCAACATTCCAAGTCTGGAAAAAGAGCTCTGTAAATGTACTGAAAGTTACCTAGTGAAAATTTAACTTAACTAGGAGAAAAAGTCTGTTGTTTTAAAAATATGATGAAGCATTTGGACATCTGCATGATAAATAGAAATTTTTAAAAAGGTGGAAATACTTGTAGGATTGAAAAACATTTTCAGGCTATTTTTTAAATTAGAAAGTGTTTAACAGAATTGGTTAAATGCCTCAATAGAGCACTCTTTCTCTTCTGTGACAAAAGAGTTGAAGGGTTCACAATCCTGTTTCAAAATGCACTAAATCTAGTTAAGGATATTATAGCCTAGATAATGCCAAAATCACAGAATCACACAATGTTAGAGATTGGAAAAGACCTTGAAAGATCATCCAGTCCAAACCCCCTGCCACAGCAGGATCCCCTAGATCAAGTCACACAGGGACATTTCCAGGCAGGTTTTAAATGTCTCCAGAGAAGGTGACTCAACAGCCTCCCTGGCAAGCTCCTTCCAGGGCTCTGGCACCCTCACAGGGAAGTTTCTTCTCATATTTATGTGGAACCTCCTCTGTTCCAGCTGACACCCATTGCTCCTTGTCCTGTCATTGGAAGGCACTGAGCAGAGCCTGGCTCCTACCTTCTGACTCCCACCCTTTCCATATTTAGAAACATTAATGAGATCACCACTCAGTCTCCTTTTCCCAAGCTAAGGAGACCCAACTCCCTCAGCCTTTCCTCATGAGGGAGGTGCTTCACTTCCTTCATCATCTTTATGACTCTGCACTGAAAATTGATTGTAATTTTTGATGTTGGGTGTCAGATCCTTTTTTTCTTTCAACAAGTGCTCTTAGTACCTTTGTAGGGCACTGCCCCCCAAAGGAGATCTGTATCAAAATATGTTTTGATGGCCATGTTTTTATGGCTATGCCATTCTATTAAAGGCTTTCTCTGGCATTAGTAAGTTTGTGTGGTCTACAAAAAATATTACAACAGTTCCTACTCATTTTTTTGATAGATTCTATAGTGAGAGTGACTTTCCTAAAGATTGTATTATACTAAATAGGAGTATTGCTTCAAATTATTTCTCAACTGGTTGCTGTATAACGCATTTAAGAATGTTGACACATGATTTACAGCTTCTTGTACTACTGCTGTTTTCTGACTCCTTTCTGAGTCAGTAGATGATGTGATTGAGAACAGCCTTGCAGAGAAGTCACTGCAGGTACTGGTGGACAGAAGGCTGGACAACAATGCACCTTCACAGCCCAGGAGGGAAATTGCATCCTGCGCTGCATCAACACAAGTGTGGCCAGCAGATTGAGGGGGGCAATTCTCCCTCTCTTCTCTGCTTTGGTGAGACTCTACCTGGAGTGCCAGGGTTCCCAACAGAAGGGCCATAGCCTTTTGGAGCAAGTCCAGAGGAGGGCCATAAAACTGATCAGAGGGTGGGAAATCTCCTACAACGATAGAGTTGCATGAGTTAAGTTTGTTCAGTCTGGAGAATCAATGTCTCTGAGGTGAGCTTATCACAGACTTTCAATGCTTAAAGGACATCTATAAGAAAGATGGGGAGGGACATTTTAACAAGGCCAGTTGTGACAGGACAAGAGGTGATGGTTTTAAACTAAAAGGATGAAGATTTAAACTAGATTCAAGGCAATTTTTTTTACAATTAAGGTGGTGAAACATTGGAAGAAGTTGCCCAGAGAGGTGATAGAGGGCCCATCTCTTGAGACGTTTGAAGCCAGGCTGAATGAGGTTCAGAGCAACCTGACCCAGTTTGGTATGTCCCTGCTCACTGCAGGGTGGTTGGATTAGATGACCTTTAAAAGTCCCTTCCAACCCAATATAATCTATGATTCTGTGCCTGAATTGGCTTGTACCACCAAATATTGCATTAGTAATCTTCAAGAAAAGAAGAGAA
This sequence comes from Upupa epops, assembly GCA_013397515.1. Lineage (NCBI taxonomy): Eukaryota > Metazoa > Chordata > Aves > Bucerotiformes > Upupidae > Upupa > Upupa epops. The sequence goes on from VZRI01001455.1 coordinate 159,036, forward strand.
CTTAAGGGGTGTTAAATAGCTGAAACTGTTAATGTAGTCCTGTTTAACTCTAAATGCACTGCAGCTGGAAAGCATTTTAGTAAACATGAAGGGTAACTATCTACAGCCTAGTTGTTTTCCTCTTAAATTTAAATGCTTAACCTCACCTAGATAGAAATGAAAAGACAGAGGAAAGATTGTGCTGTAAAAGGTGATGTTTTTTTTCCTCTTCCCCTGTACTAGTAACTGGAGCAGATATCATGGGAAAGAACATCAAGAAATAGCAGATGTCGTGTCACTTTTACAGTCATTGATACTGAGTAAGTAGCAGTTTGAATCCATTGAGATTCAGTATTGTGTGCTTATGGGTTTATTTAAATTGTTAAAATGGAATACTTTTATGCCTTTAAATATTTTATGATTCATTGCATTTACGTTTTACAGTTTTATCCATGTGCCTTGTATAATGGCAGATTTTTTTCAGCAGCTTTTATTTGTTTTAAGAGAGAAGTAAATTACACCTTTAAACCATAAGCGACAGAAGGAAAAAATAATGGGAAGGTAGAAGAGTAAATGTATTCATGACATGACTAAATGCATGAAGCAAACCTGCATCGCAAGTGTTCAACAGTTCCAAAATAAGTAGAGTAATGTGATTTAGGACAATTTTATTTTAATCTGTAACTGTAGCATAAACTAAGCCAAATGAAGTAGAGGAGGAGTTGTCATTTTCAATACTTTTCTATAACATTATGGTTTTTTCACTGTACTTTTTAATAAGGTAGAAGAGATATTTTAGTTAGCCTACAGCTTTTATTGTAATTTAAAAATAGAGTTTTGAAGTTGTGTCTGAATTAGTCGAGCTTCGGCATATCCCAGGAATCCACACTTTTAACGTCACTAAGACTTTGTTCTAAATTTCCCTGACAAAGTAGAAAGTAGAACATTTGTCTGTTCTGGTGCTGATCTAAACACCAGTCCTAGCAAAATTCACCATCATCAGAAATAAATCTGTAACTTGAGGTACTTCTATTACATTGTGATCATCCACCCCTGGCAATTTCCCACTGGGCAATCGAAGAATATTATATTCTTTGATAAAGATATCCTTCATCTTCTTTTGTTTTACTCTTTCCCGTAATAATTGCTCCATTATGAGAGTGGTTGGGAAAACTCACAAACTTGGAAAGAAAAGGAAAGGTGATTCTCCCTTTTGGAGAGAATTATCATGCCTTCAATGGGGAGTACTTCACAGCACCACAGTTTCTGGTGGTCAATGTATTCAGAGTTAAGAATCTGCAGGAGAGGCTGTGTCTCTGAGGTGGAACATGCTGCAAGAAACAGCAGCCACCTAAGACTAAGAGGAGAGAATGGAAAATCTCCAGGAAGGGTGCAATAGAATTTTGGTGGAATTTGCTGCAAATCCAGATTACATTGATTAAGCATAGAAATCAAGCGTGGACACAGGACCTTCTGACTACAGCTCTTTGAGTGAGAACAGCTGATTATAAACATACCTTATTTTTGCTTTGTCTTTCTTACTTATCTGAATTTCCTACTATTCAAGGAATTAAAATTACCCCATACTGGATTCTAATAATAATGGGCTTTTTTAGGTGAAAAGTCCTTCAGTTTTCTTTCGAGATGGTCCTCTTTGAAATGAATCCCACCATACTTTGGGTTGGTTAGAATGGCTAAATATCTTTTAACATGAATGGCCATCATACAGACCTAACCTCTGGTTGCTGCTATCCCAGCCTTTACTGGTGTTTCTGAGCACTTCTTCCTTCTCCAATACTGGCTGAGGATCATGTCAAACACTGTGCCAAACTACTTCAGCATATCAAAGCCTAGCAGAAAATTATCTTGTTAAATTGTTTTCAATGTGTGAATTTAAATAGCATCTCACAGTGTCTTATAAGGGGCAGAAATATGGCAAGAGAAGATGCATTAAGCAATCAGTTGAAGCTAGATTGGTCTGAGCCACTGCAGAAATTGCTAGCCATGCAAACACAATATCCACACTGCCTGTGTTTTTTGGGGGATCTGCTTTGGTAAATCCACAGTTTTTTAACAATCCATCCTGCAACAGGTTCACAGAGGAGACACCACTTGGCCTACACATTTAGTACAATAGTCCCTTGTTTTTTTTAAACAGAGTACATTTGTGCATACAAACAGTTCTGACAGCTTACCCACATACTGTTCTCAGTGGAAGATGTATTTAACAGTCTGAGTGTTACAACATGCATATGCAGGAGGATAGAACTTAATAAACTCATTGACACATTAAAAGCCAGTGATCCAGATAATCAGTGAAAGCCACACAGATCTGAAACAACAAAAATGTGCAGTTGTTTCTCTCAAATAACTTTCTTCCATATACTGTTGGGAAATAGAGCTAAAAACTTTAAGGAGTCTAAAAACTTACAAAAATTCTGAAGTCCTTTTATTTGACAAAACAAATGTTAAAGGGAAATTATTTCAGCGATCAGATCAGAATGTAAATATTCTTGTTTTCTGGTTCAGAAGCAGTTTAACTACTGCCACCATACTCATTTGTTGTGATTGTATTTGCTTGTTGCATTGCTACTTCCAGAATGACTTAATATTCACCATTCCACTTTAGTCTGAAGGGCATCACTAAAATAAACTAAAATAGAAAGCAGCATTTTAATCGCTGTACTTCCTATTTGAATTTCAAAATCTTTGCAACGTTTACTACATTATATGGCCTCTGCTTCACTAAGATTATCTCTAAATAGGTTACATTTCTGTTCTGTGAAGTGAAATCAAGAGCATGCGAGAAACATTTCCATTGAGGAATGTGGTGCTTAAGACTAGGAGTTTGATGCAACCTGAGCTACCACCCAAGCAAATTAGCCAACTGGCCAGCAATTCAGTTTCCTGTAAACAGAAATGTGCCCAGCTGGTACACTCACTTGCTGGTTCATCAGATCTGATCCAGGCAAACTGCCACTAAACTTAGTTTAGCAAGTCCACCATACCCAGCAGTCTCAAGTCAGACACAGTACATGGACTACTGCTCCATAGTACTTAGTAGTAATGGTAGAGGTGGATGGATGCCAGATTTCTCTATGCCAGACATGCCAAGCTGTTTGCAACACCAAGCCTTGNATACTTAGTAGTAATGGTAGAGGGGGATGGATGCCAGATTTCTCTAGCTGTTTGCAACACCAAGCCTTGGGACAGTTTGGATGGGAAGACCTGGCAACTATCATCCTGAAGCCAGATCATACAAGACTTCTGAGACTAAAAAAGAAGCAAAGGAAAAGGAGTTGGGGAGACTTTGAGTTTAATCCCTACTTCTAAAACAAATCTAGCCTTTTTTTTATTACCCAATGATTGGGTAATATCAACATACAGTTGAGGAACCAGAAGTTTCTAAAAGCAGTTCTTCTATTCACCCATTAATTCATGCCTATGCACATCCATAGCACTTCTTTTTTTGTTGAAATTAACTGCCAGGGAGCAGGAGATGGGGCAAAACTTAACAAAAGAAGAAGAAATAGTTAGTCTTCTCCTGCAGATACTCCCTAAGAGAGGGATAACATACAATAGGATTATTCTCCAAAAGTTATTAACACAGTGCTGAAGGCATAGCTTTCCTGCTGATTCACAAACTGCTTTTCGCAGAGACTTGGGACAAAATAGGAAAAGTGCTGTGGGAGGCTGTGAGCAATGATGATAAAAAGATGAAGTGTGTGGTGTATGTTGAATCAAGAGATGATGATGAGGAAAACCCCTTTGATCCGGGAAGAATAGATCCTGAGGAGGACCTAGACTTATACCCCCCAGCCCCCTACAAAATCTGAGTTGTGATTAAAAAGGAGGC